>JAJIBD010003513.1:0-268672 GCA_021461705.1 Cryptotis parvus
CTGGCTGTGGTGATTGGGAGCTCGCAGCCATGCCCGCCAATATGGAGGTGGAGGAATGGGAAGAGGAGGAGCCTAAATCCCCACTCCAAGTCTGGCCAGCGTGGCGCCCTCCCCCCTGCACGTGTGAGCGAACCCTTGGAACTATGTTGGACTTGGCCAGGGCCTGACCGAGCCATTTACCACCCTCCAGAACTCCATGTGCTGTTTCCACATTGGGCCCAGAGGCGCAGCTGGATTATTCTTATAGCACAAACAAAGAAACAAGCGTTCCAGAGGACGGGCCCTTAAGACCCTCTAGAATTCTTAACTCTTTTTTTTTAATTTTTTTATTTTTACAATTACAAAGATATACAATTAAAAAGTTCATATTTGGGTTTTGGTCATACAGTGTTCCAGCACCCGTCCCTCCACCAGTGCCCATCTTCCACCACCAACGCCCACGGTTCCCTCCCCTTCCCCCAGCCCACCTCCATGGCAGGTTCTTTATAGAATTCTTAACTCTTGAAAAGCACGAAGTCCCTCATACCCTTCCTGTCACCCGAAAGAACTAATTAGTATTTAGTATTATTCCTAATTTGCTTTTACCTTACAAATCTCAGAAAACATTAAACTAGAGCATTTGTCATTCTCAGACTCTGCAGGTTTTGTCTGGATCAAAGAGTAAATCTGACTTTGGGGGATGGTTGTTTCTTTTTTTTGTTTTCTGTCTCTTCTGTCGGAAGATGGAAATTTTCTGTTCATTAGTAACAAGCCACTACATAGTTTGCTTAAGAACTAAAGCAGATTTCACTGTATCACTGTTCATCATCGATTTGCTCAAGCGGGCACCAGTAACATCTCCATATGTCCTGTCTCATGCAAGTAGAGCCCAAGGGCACCTGCTTGCTCCAGGAACATAAAGAGCCTCAAACCATTCCATCAGGTCATGGGAATGAGGTCTATAATTGTTACTGGCATTTGGCATATCAAATACGACATGGGTAGCTTGCCAGGCTCTGCCGTGGGTGGGATACTCTTGTAGTCATCTCTAAATCCAGCATTTACTGATGAACCGTGTGGCCGCAAGTGGCCACGCGAGTCGGGCTGCGATAGGCTGGTCTGCTGGGTGGAGTTCTGATGAGGGGGAAATCCGGATGTGGAAAATGGAGGCTGTCATGGAGTGGGGTCATCTGGCTTGTTGCGAGGCTCTGCTGGGGTGGTGGGCCAGGGCTAGAACCTGCCATCTCTCGCTGGTACCTCGTGAACAGCTAGGCACAGGGAGAGCCAGTAGCAGCTCTGCCCCCATTTCTGTGAGTCTCTGGATCAGCATACCTGGGCCAGATTTAAAAAAAGACTGCTGCAGGGTGTATCTCGATGAGCCAGGCTGTGATAGGCTGGTCTGCTGGGTGGAGTTCTGACAAGGGGGAAGTTCGGATGTGGAAAATGGAGGCCCTTATGGAGTGTGTGTGTGTGTGTGGGGGGGGGGGTCATCTGGCTTGTTGCGATGCTCTGTTGGGGTGGCGGGCCAGGGCTAGAATCCGCCATCCCTCCCGGGCGCCTCATGAGTGGCTGGGCATAGGGAGAGTCAGAATCAGCTCTACCCCATGTCTGTGGTTCATGAGAATATTATTATACAGAGAATAATAATAATAATAATAATAATAATAATAATAATAATATAAAATTATGCATGACATAGGTCCTGGCTTTAGTAACTGACTAGCAAAGAGTGGTAATTTCTTTCATTTAATTCTAACTATGCTACAAAAGCATAAAAATATGAAAACTTTTTGAACAAAGAGACTCAAATATAGCGAGGAATATTCCTTTGACTTACATGATATAGTCTGGGGTGATTATAAAAATGTTACAGATAAATTTGTTTAAAGAATAGAAAGGTTTAATTATAATCCCAAATTCATTTTTGTTAGCAGAGTTCCAAAACTACCCTAAAATTTGGTCATTTGCTAACAGGACTCCTAAAAGTCAAACTCATATTCCTTACTCCTTCTAAAAAAAAAAAAAGCAGATTTGGGGAAACAAAAGTAAAAATGAGACTTAAGTTGAAAAACTTCAGTGCTTAATAAGAAAATAAAGAGAACTTAAAGTCAGAACACTGAATGGACAGAGATATTTGCGCATCAGATGTCTGATAAGGACTAATAACCAAGATTATATAAAGGAAACCCACAATACAGTAACTCCATCACACACAATATAGTAACTATCACACACAATATAGTGACTCTATATATAAAGAAAACCCACAAAATCAGTAACCTATCAAAGAATGGGCAGAAGTTATTGTGAAGCTAGTCTGTAGGAACAAACAAATGCTCCTTATCATTGATTACTAGGGAAATGCAAATTTAAATCACAGAGACCTTGTGAGGATGGATTACAAAAAAGCAACAATAGAGGGCTAGAGAGATTCTATACTGGGTAGGTCTTGCACATAGCCAACCCAGGTTTGATTTCCAGCACCCTCGATGATCTCCTGAGTCCCACCAGAAGTGATCCCTGAGCACTGCTGGGTGTGACACAGAAAGAAAAAGCAGCAAGTGTTTGAGAGATATAGAATCAAAAGAACATTTGTGTAGCGCTAGTGGGAATGTAAATTGGTGAAACCATTTTGGGGAAACATTCTGGAGCTCCCTTCAAATGTCAAAGATAGGATCTACCAGTCTCAGATCTGGGTAACTATTTGAGAAACACAAAGCATCAACGAGAAGTTGTCCACCTTAGTGTTCACACAGTGTCATTTACAAGGGCTAAACAATGGAGGCTACTGAAGTGCCTTTGCTCAGTGGGGGACTAGAGAAGATGTGCTGTGTTTATGGAAAGGCAGTATTCCCCAGCTGTGAAAGATGAGGGCGGGAGAGCGCCCACGGAGCTCTGGTGCAGGCTTAGCAAGTATGGGCCAGTATTCAATTCCGGCATCTCATGGTCCCCCAGGCATCGTCAGGTGTGGCCTTGGGGACCCCCAGCACTGCCACAGTCCCCCGGGTTGCTTTGACACCACAGGGTACAAGCAGTTTCATATCCTTATGTTGGCCAAGATTCCTGGGGGCACCACTTAGGAGGCCCAGAGTATAATATATATATACATAAATATGTATATATATACATATATTTGTACATATGCACACATATATACATATATACATACAGATGTATATATACATATATTGTATATATGTATAGCAGATAGAGTATATATAGTATGTGTATGTATATTTATATGTATGTGCTTATATAGGTGTGTATATATACAAACATAGTAGTTTTTCAATAAGAATTTTGGTGATTAAACATTTTAGGTATATAGCCCAGCGGGTAGGGCGTTTGCCTTGCACACGGCTGGCCCATGCCGGCTGGGTTCAATCCCCGCATCCCATATGGTCCCCCGAGCACCTCCAGGAGTAATTCCTGAGTGCAGAGCCAAGAGAAACCCCTGAGCATTGCCAGGTGTGACCCGAAAACCAAAAAAAAAAAGATCATATTATATTATAGTATTTTAATTTATATTATTACATTTGGAGGGGGTCATCTGGCTTGTTGTGCAGCTCTGCTGGGGTGGTGGGCCAGGGCTAGAACCCATGACCCCTCCCCCCACTCCATTGGGCCTCCATTTTCCCCATCCGGACTTCCCTCTCGTCAGAACTCCACCCAGTGGCAGCCTATCACAGCCCATCTTGCGCGCTGCAAGCAGCCGCACGGTTCATCTATAAATGCTATATTTAGAGGTGATTACAAGGGTATGCCACCTGCATGGCAAGCCTGGCAAGCTGCCCTGTTTTATTTGATATGCCAAATACCAGTAACAATTATATTAGTTCATTCCCATGACCTAATATAATGGTTTGAGGCTTTATGTTCCTGGAGCAAGCAGATGCCCTTGGGCTCTACTAACATGAGACAGGACATATGGAGATATTACTGGTGCCCGCTCTAGCAAATAGATGATCAATGGGAGGATAGTGATAGTGATAGTGAATCTAAGGTTCTAAAATTAGATCATCAGAAAGCAATACAGACTGTAAATGCTGAGCATCTCACTGTAGCTCTTCAATCCCTGTTTCAGGTTATCCAGGTCTCTAAGCTCCACCCTCCTGTGCTGGACAGGATGTGGCTCAGAGCTAGACCTTCTGCCTTGCAGGTATGACGCTGTGAGTTCAGGCCCATGCATCACCCCACAGGCCTACGTGCAGTTCCAGAGCCAGCAGTCAAGGAAGAGATGGGGAGAAGGGGAAGAAGCCCAGTTACTTCCTGTCTCTGGTTACTTCCTTTGCACTGCACCAAAATGGAAAGGGGCTTGAAAAAGTCTCTCCTAACTCACTACGTGCTAATATAGGCACAAATCCTGCTTGTGCCCCAAAGTCACAGACATGGTGGCTGCCATTGCTTGTTTCCTCTTGCAGTTCTGATGCATAGGATCAGACAGTCTTTACTCAGCACTTGGCTGAAGGCTTTTATTCATCTGTTCTCTATATATGAATGAGATGCTTTTTCTTACAAGATTATTAATGATGTTTCCTGTGCATGTAACTCCAGCACCATACCTATCAGTGTACCTGCCTCCCTCTCCTGATGATCCCAATGCTCCCTTTTAGCCCACACCTTGTGCTAACTCAATTTTGCTTGTTTTTTTTTGTTTGTTTGTTTTTAAATTGAATCACCATGAGATACACAGTTACAAAGCTGTTCATAGTTGGGTTTCAGTTATGCAATGTTCTAACATCCATCCCTCCACCAGTGTATATTTCCCACCACTGCCTCCCCAGTGTCTCTCCACCATTCTCCTGACCTGCCTCTGTGGTAGGCTCTCTCTCGCTCTCGCTCTCTCTCGCTCTCTCTGTCTGTCTGTCTCTGTCTCTGTCTCTCTCTATTTCTCTCTCTATTTCTCTCTCTTGGTCTCATTCTCACTCTTTCGCTCCCTCTCATTCTTGCTCTCTCTTTCCTTTTTGGGAATTATGGCCTGCAATGCAGTTCCTGAGAGGTTCTCATTTTAACCCAAGTTTTGGGATCAGCTCTCATTTACCTATTGCTATTTCCTGTTGTCTTTAAGTCACAGAAATGAGAGATCATTCTATATCTGTTCCTTTCCTTCCAACTGACTTCACTCAGCATGAGATCCCCTAGTGCCATCAATGCTGTGGTCAATTTTGTGATTTTGTTCTTCTTTGGATGACTTCCTTTTCTGTTGTGCATATATATACCACAAATTCTTGATCTATTCATCTCTAGGTGTACATTTCGGTTGTTTTCTTTTTTTTTAAGTATTTTATTATACCACCGTGAGATATACAAATAAAAAAGATATACAATTAAAAAGTTCATGTTTGGGTTTTGGTCATACAGTGTTTCAGCACCCGTCCCTCCACCAGTGCCCATCTCCCACCACCAACATCCCTGGTTCCCTCCCCCTTCCCCAGCCCTGCTCCATGGCAGGTTCTTTATTTCTTTCCCTTTCTCTCTCCTTCTCTTTTCCTTCCCTTCCAGACTATGGATTACAGAACATACATTAAAAGGTTGTCATGTGTATCCTTTTGCCTCTATTTAATGCTCAGTTCTAGGTTGGCATTAGTACCCTCGACTATTATTAGCACCCTGTTCCATTTTCTGTCTTACCTAAACTCTGACTCCCACACGTTTGTGATAATTTCCTTTGACAAGACCTCCTGATATATGTTTCACTTGACCTTGGATATTGGTATCATAATGTGTACATGTATATTTATGCCATGCAAATAAATGCAGTCATTCTGTATCTGTCTCTCTCCTTCTGGCTAATTTCGCTCAACATAATCTTCTCCATGTCCATCCATTTATAGGCAAATTTTATAACTTCATTTTTCCTAACAGCTGCATAGTATTCCATTGTGTAGATGTACCAAAGCTTCTTTATCCAGTCATCGATTTTCGGGCACTCTGGTTGCTTCCAGATTCTGGCTATTGTGAATAATGCTGCTATGAACATAAAAGTAGGGATGGTGTTTCGGCTGCGTATTTTTGGTTTCCCAGAGTAGATTCCAGGAGTGGTATGGCTGGGTCAAATGGGAGTTCAATTTCTAGTCACTCCTTGGTTCTTATACTAAGAGCTGCGATGAAAATAGGTATGCATATACCTTCGAAGTGAGTTGTTTGGGGGAGAGATGCCAAGAACCACTTCTGGTTCTGGTCACTGGGAGCTTATGGGAGTTCTAGTCCTATTTTTTTTTTGAAATTGCCATATTACTTCTATAAAGGCTGATATCCCCACCAAGAGAAGAAGAGAGTTTAGGGACCTTTTCCCCCTGCCTCCCTTACAATTTCCCTCCTACCAACTCACATTTCTCTTCCACCTAAACTTCATAGTTTTCCTTCCTATTATCTACCTTCCCCAGGAACTTGACAATCATCAATTTGATGGGAGGTTTGTGCTTTATTATAACACAATTATTACCTAAGTACAAAAGTCGGATGGACTTCTTGTATATTGGCCCTGAAATCTGAGAGCCAGCACAAAGCAGAGATCCTGGCAGATGGTGTGCCCTTCGAGTGGGATATCTTTCCTTTAACATGGCTCTATTCTCACGTGCCATTCAAAAAGGAAATGTAACATGATTTACAAAAGCACTTGATTGCAGAAGGGAGCAATCAAGCGTTGCTCCCATCTGCAACTCTCTAGCTCATAGATCAAGCACTTGCCTTGCATGTGTGAGGCCGGAGGTTTGATCCCTGGCACAAAACAAAAAAAAGAAAAGGAAGGAAAAGGAAGGGATCAAGGAAGGAAGGAAGAGAAGGAGGGAGGGAGGGAGGAAGGACCCACCTATAAAGGAGTTTACCGTGGAGATGCCTGTGTTTCTCCAGAGCGTTGATGTCCAGCCCCAGGCAAGTCGTATTAATGATTCTTTTGCAGTTACTTGTTTCCATCAGCCCCTCAAAGGAGGCCCCTGCATTGCATATCTTTTATGCATCTCTGGGGTGCAGGGCATATATGTAGTTTCTGGAACTTCCGTGTGTCTGCTTTAACTGTTGGCAGCCTGGCTGTGGGTTGGGGGGTACAGCCTCCATGAGTTCAGCCATCCTCCTCTCTGCACCCCCAAACCAGCACTATCCGGAACTCTCCTGCTGGGTTAACTCCAATGGCAGTGCAGTCCATTCTGGCTTTTTCTCTTAATTGTGCGAAACTCCAAATCTTGCTCCAAGTCAATTATTCAGATCGATTTCTAATATATTTATTCAGTAGATGGCATCCTACATTGAGTGTACTGTAATAATGCATTAAATTATTTGAATGACCTGACACCCATCTAACACCCCGTGTCTTTGGTGGCGGTATGGATCGTGCATCTCAGACACGTCTGAGAGTTCTGCTCCCAGTCTCCTTGTCCCAGGGGTCGCCTCTGACTTTGCACTAACTGCTTCCTCCTCCTTAAGCCTCCCTTCCTGGCCCGGGTTATTCTGGCCTTAATGTCTTGGTATGGGTCTCACTTCAATTCCACTTTCCCAAACGAATCTCCGTGACTTGAAATATATGTGTATGTTTAGCTTCCTCTGCACAATTACCTCTCCAGCGCCTCTTCTTCATGCTTCCTTGGGCCTATATACTCATCCTCCCAGCTCGGTCCCCAGTAGCTCCCATCACTCTGCTTCCTCCCAGCCCAGCTCATTGCAGAATACTCCAGTGGCTGAAAATACAGCAGCAGCATTAGGGAAAGGCTGTTCTTTTGTCCAACGTTTTATTTCTTCCCTGATTCTTAGCAAATGTCTCTGATTTTCATGCTCAAAATAGAGAATAAAGAACAAATTCACCTTCTTTTTCATTTCTTTAAAATTTTTTAATGGGCCACACCCATTAAAAATGGGCCACACCCATCTCCAGCAATACCCAGAGGCTACTCTTGACTCTGCACTCAGTAATTACTCCTGAGTGGTGCTCTGGGGACCATATGGAATTTTGGGAATCAAATCCTGGTCAGCCGAATGCAAGAGCAAACACCCTCTCTGCTGTGCTATCACTCCGGCCCCACTCCCTTCTTTTTTTAATGACAGGTGCTTACTAATCTCCTTATTTAATAAAGGGGATGGGGGTTCAACACTTGGTGGTGTTTAGTAACCTCTCCTTAGTCTGTGCTTAGAGTGGCTCCTGGCCCTGCTCCATGGACTGGATTCAGGGCCAGGGACTGACTCTGCTCTCAGCACCTTCACCGTCTTAGCTTTTGCCTTCAGCCATTACCTTCTTAGCCCAAGGCACCACCCTCTCCCGCTGCCCCTCTAGTTTTCTTTCTTAGTCCCTATCTCACTGAATGCGGATAATATTTCCCATCTCCACCAAACCCCTCGTGGCCCCGTAGCTTCAAAAACCACAGCACAGCATCTTTATTTTTTATTTATTTATTTATTTATTTATTTTCTTTTTTGGGTCACACCCGGCAATGCTCAGGGGTTACTCCTGGCTCTGCACTCAGGAATCACTCCTGACGGTGCTCAGGGGACCATATTGGATGCGGGGATCGAACCCAGGCTGGCATAGGCCGACCGTGTGCAAGGCAAACGCCCTACCCACTGGGCTATCGCTCCGGCCCCAACACAGCATCTTTATATTGGGCCAAGATCTCTCCCTGAACAACTGAGCCAGGAGAACACTGAAAGTGTCCGTGTGACGTCACAAATGGGATATGTGCACAGCAGAACTTTGGTGTTTGGGAACTAGGTAGAGGTGGCCGCCGTCGCACCTGGCACTGCAAATTTGCATAAACACAGCTAAACTATCAAAAGCCTCAGTTTCCCCCTGAGCCCTCATTGCAGAATCCCATTTTAGAACTGATATGTAAAAGACCTGTTTGATCAAATTGGATCATAGTAATAATAGCTATAATAATCTAGAAAACCAGGACGTTCACTTTTCTCCTCCAGGCAAACTTTGTCTCCCTCAATCTCTTCCTCCCTAACTGCCTTAACTATTTTTCTCAACCCTACTTTCGCTGTATCCAAATCATGAGCAAGTTTTGCCACTTTTGCCTCTAGTTTTTCTCCCACCTGTCAATTTCTCTCCTCTCCTGAGAGTTTTCTTCTCTTAGCCTCTATGGCCTGAAGGATGCCGTATCTCCACCCTTTCCCCTTCAGAGTCTGTTCTCTATAAAGCTGACAGTGTCATCCTTTTAAACCAAATTACGTCATTTCCTATTCAAACATCAAATGAATTTCCATACTACTTTGAATAAGATGCAAATTTCTCACACCGTGGTCTGTATCATAAACAAGTGATGATGCTCTGAATTCTACCCACGTTCTTTCTTGACTTGCTGTGACTGAGTCATCCCAGTCTTCCTTTCCTTGCAAATGTTAGTTCACTTGGCATCTTTGTTAACACGTATGTCTCCTGCAAGATGGCAGTTTACTATCTCGGTGTCTTTGGTCAGCTTGAACAAAATATCACAAATGGGGTGACCTATGCAAACGGAAATGCGTTTCTGACAATTGTGGAGGCTTTGAAGCCTGGGTCCAAGGTCCCAGCATGACCAGCCCCTTCATGGGCTCCAGACTGTCACCTTCTTGCTGTGCTCAAACATCTTCGAGGGGGTTGGAAGTCTATGTGATCTCCCCAGTGAGAACTCTAGCCTAAGCACATGACCAACGTGACCAACCCACGTGACCTCATTACCTCCTAGAGGTCCCATCCTGGGCATCACTTAGAACATAACAGCTTCATCACAGGCATTCCAGAGGCACTAGAGAACAGAAACAGGAACGGGGCTCTCTTGTTTACTCAAAGTCTCCAGGTACCAAAATACCCCAGAGACAGTGTGATAGTGAATGAATAATACCTGCCAGTCTGGGTTTTTCACAAAGCCTTCACTGTCTTACGGCGCTAGAAGAAATTCTGCAGTTTATTTTATGGGGGGAAGTCTAATTATCCAATAAAGTTTCATTAAATTTACATTGATAAAATGGACTAGAGAGACAGTACAGTGGGCAAGGCCCTTGCCTTGCATGCTGCTAAACGTGGTTTTTATCTGTGGCACCCCAGGTAGACCCCAAAACCTCACCAGGATCGATACTTGGGTGTAGAGCGAGGAGTAAGCCCTGAATGGTGCTGGATGACCTATAGAACAAAGAAAATAATGAATAAAATATAATGATAATTAAATGCAAAAATATCAAGCATCTTAAGTATGTAGATACTTAAGGGATGATTGTTATTTATAAAAAAAGCAAAGGAAACTATAGCCATTAAGTAGAAAACAAGCATATTTATCTCCATATGCTATTATTAAAGTCAAAAAATCATAAAGGTTTACACATCACTTGTATCACTTGTCTTCCTGTTGTTCATTGATTTGCTCCAGCAGACACCAGTAACATCTCCATACATCCTGTGGCATGCTAGTGTAGCCCAAGGGCATCTGCTTGCTCCATGAACACAAAGCGCCTCAAACCATTTGTTCAGGTTATGGGAATGAGGTCTATAATTGTTACTGGTTTTTGGCATATCAAATATGACACAGGTAGCTTGCCAGGCTCTGCCATGCGGGTGGTATACTTTCAGTAGTAGGCTCTCATCTCGTGCATTTACTGATGCAATGGGGAGAGATTGGCTTTTCTCTTGGATGGAGCTCTGATGAACTGTGGAGTCCAGATGTTGAAACATCATATACATATAGATAAAATTATTCGACACACATATGACTAGAAAAAAAGTAACATTTCTAATATACCAGCAGCTCCTGTGAGTTATTTAAAATAGTGACTAAGTCAAAGCAATCAACTACATGGTTAGACATTCTATAGAGGCGATCAAAAAACTAGGACAGTGTTCGTCCCAGTGAGGGGTTGTCATCAATTTTCTCCTTCCTCCCTCAGTCCTGATCTGATCAGCACATCTGACTTTGTCAAAAGGATTCAGATTATAGACCGAAAAGATCCTAAAAAGCTGGGGCTGTTTTCCAGGGATATGACTTAGTATTGAGCATTTGCATTGCAAGTGTGAGACCCAGGGGTTGATATCTAGTACCACAAATTTATATATACTCAGATGCTGAGCCACAATCCATTCATTCCGGAATGGATTGTGGCTCTTTATGAACCTGGAGCAAGCAGATGCCCTTGGGCTCTACTAGCATGAGACAGGACATATGGAGATGTTACTGGGGCCCGCTCGAGCAAATCGATGAACAACGGGAAGACAGTGATACAGTGATACAGATGCTGAGCTATCAAACACTTTTAGTTTCCACCTGAGCACTGACACTATCTCACTTTGGAGACCCATATTTTAGAACTGACATATAAAATCCCTGAGAAAACACAGGATAAAAGATCTGACTGGCTTTATTCTATGTCAGTCATCCTAGTTATAGGCCAAACACTTGGAAACCATATTGTCCCTGTCTGAATTGCATTTACATCCCAGATTTCCAGGAGTAATTGGTTGGCGTTGTTTTTTGCAACGCTTTCCATTTAGGGTGACTCTTTATGCTGCAGTGAGAAATCAGAAGAAGCGTGAATTGCTACCCCCCATCAGGTGAAGTGATCTGGTGAAAGTAAATCGACTGGGCAACACTTCATATCACGAGTTGAGTCCATCTTGGCAAAGTTAAATGATCAGTACATCGAATAAATACACAAACAAAAGGATTTCTTGCAGTCTTGTGGCAGGATAGAAAAAGAAAAACTGGGAAAGGAGTGAAACCTATCATTAGAGAAATACTGGCTACACTACAATGTGTACTTATAATTACTTATATCACTTAGAACGAGTTCCACAAGATAAGGAGAAAAAGGTGCAGAAGAGAATTTACAGCATGATCCAGTTTTATGTAAGCAAAGTGTGAAGGAAAAGGCCCTGAGTATAGAACTGCATACTATAGCTCATTAATCCAAAGACTTAGACTCATTGAAATGCCAAAGACATGAACATGTGAACAAATGCTGCATCTCAGACATGATAGAGTGCCATGGCAGCCTAATGTTTGGAGTGAAGGATGGATGAGGTAAGTGGAATGACAAGCAGAAAAGCAGGAGCTTTATTTTTTGGAAAAGCACATATGATCATATCCTATTTTTTAGAAATCGTATGTGTTTATGAAGAATCAAAACTTAAAGGAGATTTATGTCTACGATTAACTTGTGGCAGGGTCTATAAAATTGTGAACGTGTGATATTGCAAATTATAGAGGGATGAACATGGCAGGTTCAGTTTTGTCAAAAGCAAACAGACATTGTCTTTATGAGCATCAAGAAGGTTCTGGATGTTCTAGACGGGTTCTGATTTTCCCTGCATTGTACTTACGACAAGTATGATTAATTTGTGGTTTTTAAAAAAATACAGAAAACCAAACAAACATGAATAAAATTCAGAGCTAAAAAAGGACAGCATGCTGCCACGTGGCTAAAAATAAATTTGGTACTTTATATTTCAATATCCTAGTCAATAACCATCATTTTTATATCTGCTGTAACTAAGTGCAGTGCCCTGCTGACTCCTCAGACACCGAGAGCAAATCGAGGCAGACAGTCGGCTGTCTTCATCTAGAGTCAACATTCTTGTCACTCTAATTACCTACCTCAAACATTGAAATAAAAGTGCTGTTGAACATGTGGAAATTAAAGGCTTTATTCATTTCAGCACTGGCAAAATGTTACCACAAGGAAAAAGAAAGTAGAATGTATGTTAAGCATGCTTCGATTTTATTTGTTTGCCCTTTTCTCTTCACTATTGGGTGTACCTGGAAATATCTAAAGTATTCCAGTAATTGTTGGTAGGGAGTTGTGTTGTGTGTGTGCCCTTAATAAGTCATCTCTCTCGGAGATGGTCTGCTGAAGAGACTATGAGGGTCAGGAATAGCCCAAGCGGAAGCACACATTCTCTGTAGGTGTCAGGGCTGGGGTCCTGTGTGCCCACACATACAGGGCATGGTCCCCAGAGACCACCTCTTGGAGCCCTCATTGTAGGGAATAACCCTCCCTCCAATAAAGGATGGGAAACCAAATCACACCTAGTTAAAAATTGATATGAAGCTAAAGCAGAAAATATCTGTGCAAACATCTATGCTCAGGCAAAAAAAAAAAGGAGAATGAGAGCCCAAAGGCGTTTCCTCAGCACCCGCAGCCAGCTCTGTTCATTGATTTCTCACCTGTCCAAAGAGGATCAGAATGCTGATACTACATTCTAACCCTCTTTTCTGACTCTTTCTGAAACTTAAAGGGAACTAAGTTCAAATCTCAAATTTCTAAATATAGATAAATCCTATAAAATTATTTCTTTATTGGTACAGAAGAATTCTTAATTTTTTTTACCATTCCTATAAAGCCAAATAACTGGAACGAAATGTACCTCATGTCCATTAAAGCATCAAGACACTTTTTTTTCACTAAATGACAATGAAAAGTAGTTTACAAAGTCCAGATAACGAACGAAGACAAAGGCTTCTATAATCCTCTTTCCGTAAAAGTACACAATCTTCATTTATCTTCATGGATGACATCTGTTCCTTTAAAATATTTCCTTTATTAGATGCGTTTCAGTGTCTGACTGTGCTTCTTCAGGACTCTTACATCTATTATAAACTGTCGGGCCCTCGATCTCTCAGCCGAGACTGGGTTCTGCTGACTTCCCACATTCTGTTTCTGATTGATGTGCTTCTTTCTAATGGAGCTGCCCGGAGAGCAAAATGCACAGATTGTACTTTGCCCCTCTTATGACCATGGTCCAATAGAATTCTTGTCAAATACTGCAATAGCACTGTATGAAGTGGAGGAGTGAAGCTTCAGCTCAGTGGAACTCGCACCACTCATCCAATATGTAATAGTCTTTTCAAAGAAAAAAAAGTCCTTGATTTGTTTTCTAGGATGATCCCTTGTAGATAATGTTTTGCTTCCTGTGTTTAGCCTCCAGTGCCTAGAACAGTGTTAAATCACCCACATCCATCCACACTCCCCAGCAAACACACACTCCCTGTCTCCCAGTGTCTTCTTGCCTATCTCTTTTCTGCTCCTTGTAACACAACACTTCTCTTCATGCTCTTCCAAGGCCAGTGCCATTGGCTTTATGCTTTGGTGCCTCTGTCCCCCTCATCTTGATCCACCCCTAATAAATTTCTTTCTTCCTCTTAAATCTCCTTCCTTCCGGTCTGCTGTGTGTCCCATCCGCAGCTTCTGCTGACCAAATTGAGTGTAGGTGAGCCTGCCCCATGCCTCAGTTCTAGGGAGGCCACTGGAGCTTGGTTAAAGCAGGGGTAGCCCCCGCCCAGCTTTATGCCCCTGTCCCCGGACAGAAGCCTGGAGGACAGAAATAGGGGCCCTAAGGGGTGCCTCAGGAAATGTCTGGATTCCTTTGATAAGCATTGCCAGACATCAGGAGGCAGATGTCTCTAGATGGACAGATGTTTTGCAACTGCCCTACAGACATTTCTTGTCCTTGGGCTCCTGAGTTTTTTCATTTCTCTATGCTCAATAAACTCCAACAAACTCCTGAACATAGTCTTGTGTCTTTTGCCCACAATTTCAAGTGCACTTTAATGTCTTTCATTTAATTTCACAAGTAAATTTGAAATTCTTTCCTGCTTACCAATGCAGGGAAGTTCTGTCCAATTGTTTGAGTGTTACGTAGGACATAGAAACAGATGTCCATTCGCATAGCGACAGCCAAGAGTTTAGTGTGTGGTTTACTAGTCTCTGCAGTGCATATACTGTGGTTATTCTCTTTTTCCAAGTAACTAGATTTGCTTGATTTGTGAGTTTCCCTTCTGGCCACGATCCGTTCTTGACCCAACTATTTCCTCTTTATTCCTGGGCAAGTTCTTGAATCTAGTCATTAGATTTATGTTTACTTAACCTGTCACCTTTCTTGCTTTGTTATCAACCTCTGGTGCCTCTTCCTATTGTGGTCCTCTGTTTGTTCTATAACTATTTTGTGTTCACAGTTCCACTATTTGCAGCATGACTCAAAAATCTAAAAATACTCTTCAGGCTTGCAGCTCATGGAAACTTTAATGTTAAAAGGTACCAAAGGAAACCAGAGAGTCTTTGTGTTTCTTTACCCTCATTCCACTTGACTGTCTCAGCGATGGGATGAAGAATGACAGCAGATCACACTCCTAAAACAAGCTAGAAATTCAGTGACTGCCAATTCTGGCTCTGGCTTTTGACGTTCGCATATTTATAACCCCAGGGAAATTATTTAAGCTTTTCTCTGGCCCATGACACACTTGTCAAATCATGTAGGATATATGATAAATGTCATGTGTGAGTTGTGATGGTTGCTGAAAATTGATTGTGGACTAATCTCTTTAGCAGGGGCTCTCTAATTAGCAAATTCATTTATTACAAAAGTAATTTCCAAACACTAGAAATGAATCATTTAAAAATGCATATCTCTGAGTTCCATTCCCAGCCCTGTGCTCTGATTTTCAAGCAAGTCTTCTGATGCAGTGGCATACCGGCCAGCTCTCTGATTGCAGGACAGGCCCAAGGACCCATCTGCAGTGGACATTTACCATCCATCTTTCTGAGAAATTAGTTCCAACTTTTGTCATACCTACTAAACAAGCCACTAAAGGAAGTTACCTATGTCTGAATAATTGCAGACATGCCAAATTTTGTACCTGTGCTGTTCATAGTAGCTCTAGACTGTCAGAAGGATCCTGTAGACTTGGCGGGACTAAATATGGGATTTTTTTTCATTTTAACTAATTAATTGTTAGTTTTTCTTTAAAGTAAAACTAGGTAAATGGAAAGAGGAGGAAGAAGCTGGTGCTTTCTGTTGTATATTTCAAATTCTCAAAAAAATTAGAATGAGGGACTGGAGAAATAGTACAAAGGTTAAAGTGCTTGCCTGGCACTTAGCAAACCCCAGTTTAATCCTTGAAACCGTAGATGATCCCTTGAGTACCTCTAGGAGTGATCCTGAGCCCAGAGCTAGAAGTAAGCCCAAACACTACTGGGTCACTTGTCACTTGTTTTCCCGTTGTTCATCGATTGCTCAAGCTGGTGCCAGTAACATCTCCATTCAGTGGGAATGAGGTTCATTATTGTTACTGTTTTTGGCATATCGAATACACCACGGGTAGCTTGCCAGGCTCTTCCACGGCTCTGTGTTCATCCCAGAAGGCCCAGTCTTTTTCTATGTCAGACCATCAACCATCCAGGACCCACGGGGCAGAGACCTGGGGGGTGTAGACAAGCCTGTATCCTGTCTGCCACCTGCTGGTACAACTGGTACCGCAGCCACACCTGCAACACCTCGAGGGGCAGGAAAACACTACTGGGTATGACTACAAAACACAAATTGGAGTAAAGTGAAATTTAGCCACGTTATATCACTCCAGAGAAAAATCTTATATGTGATCATATGTCTTTAGGTGATAGAATACATGAGCTCTCAGCAAGTTCAATAACTTTTAGATAATTTTGTGCCAGAAACAAAATTACCACATACAAAACAGTTTCCTGTAGGTGTGTTCTTACTAAAACAATAGATACCTGCTTAAAGCAATATGTATCATAGGCTTTTTTTTTTTTGCTGGATCAAATCTCAAAAAATCCTTCTAATTCCTCTTTAAAGCCAAGAGATGATATTGTTGAAGCTGTGTTCTTTACTTACTACAGCTGTTAAGCCTGGAATTTCAGGAACCAACGAAATGGTACTGGGGTTAAGGCACTTGCCTTATAAGCAGTAGACCCGATTCCATCTTCAGCACTGTCACTGGATATGATCCCAGAGCACTGTCAGAATGATTCTTGAGCACAGAGCCAGGAGCACTAATCCTCTGTCACTGCAGGAGTGGTCTGAAAACCAACAGACAAAAGTGGGAACTTAACTCTCTCTTTGCTTTGGGGTAACAAATTCTTAGTCATAGGAACCTTGATTCCTGTGTTTTCTTGATTATAGTATCTTCTTAAGTTCTGTTTTACCAGTGCTTCCTAAATGCATCTAGGATTCACCCCTCCATATTTACCACAAATGCTTGCTTTGCTTCAGAAACCCCACCTGACTTAGAGCAATAGATTTCTAATATCAGAATTTTCTTTCTAGGTCACCTGTATGTAGCCGATAAAGAGACCTCCAGGCATCTCTGCCTTGCTAGCTAGTCATTTCTTCCCTCACATTATTGGAAGAAGCTAACTTCCCAACTGCTATAGCAAAGATTTTCAACATCAGAGAGAATTGTGTCCCCTTTCCAGTAAGTAACGCTGGCATCATCTCTTTATGGTAATGACCAGGAGCATGAGCCCTCAGCCAGCTACCTCCACCACCCCACCACCCCCGCTTAATAAAGACACAAGTAGGATTCGGAAATTTCCATTTTGTGTCCAGAATATGGAGGATTCCTGTGTTTCGCTGAGTCCTCACCCCATTGTTCCCCTGTACCCAGAACCCCATAACAGATAAACACGGAATATTTGGGATGAGCTAGATGATCTATTAGGGATCCAACAAGAATGTCAGCTGAACTAAGTGAAGATGCATAGAGAAGATGTAGAGGGTTTATATAGGGTTCAATCCTTTGACACCAAATTTCTATTAAAAGTAAGAGTATTGGAAATAAAACACTAAAATGGAAAAATGAAGACAAATATAGCAAAAGTTAAAGTCCTTTATACATAAATTAAAATATTTCACATTTATACATAATGTAAAGCAATAACTTGCTGAATTTGGTTCAATGACCTAAAAGCTACAAAAAAAAAACCTACTTTGAGAGTTCATGTTACCATGCAGAGTGGCTATTTTCAGGGATACTCTAGAAAGTGTTATAATTGCTCCTTTGGCTTTCTTATTCATTTACTTTTTTGTGTGTTGCTTTGAGGCCACACCTGTGTGTGAACTTACTTGGCTCTTGATAGTTCTTTCAACCCATATTTCGCATTCCACCTGTAGATGAAGCCATAAGACAGACACCTTATTTCACTTACCAGGCATTGCCCCCCAAGGTCATCCAGGTTAGCAACAGGAAGACTCCATCCTATTTTGGTTGACTAGTATATTACATGTGCACCTCACAGTTTTTAATCCACCAATCTATCAGGACAATTATAAACAAGAGCTTCAGTGAACCTGGAACTCATAGTACTGTTTTCAGTCAGAGTTTTCATTTAATTCAGGTATATTCCCAGAAGTTGAACTGCTAGAGCCAAAGGTTCTAGGTTTGGTTTTTAATTTTGTTGTTGATGTTTGAGGAGACTTCGCATGGTTTTTCCATAGTAGTTATAAAAATGATTTTCTCATCCACGTTGTAGGAAGGCTGCCTTTTATCCACATCTTCACTAACACATTCTTTTCGTACTCATTTACTTCCCTAACGGTTAAGGATAACGGTTATGGATAAGGCTGAGCACCTTATCCATCTTACCACATGCCTGTCCATCTGACAGTCATATTTGGAAATATGTCTCTTCAGACCTTCTGTCCATTTTTTTGTTTTTGTTTTTCTTTGCTGTTGTTTATTTGGTTTGATTTTTTGGATCTTGTATTGCTCAGGTTGATTTTTTTATTGCTTATTTGATGGCTTCTTTATAAATTTTGGATATGGACACTCATAAAAGACATGCTTTGCAAGTATTTCATTCTACTTAGCAGGGTCACTTCATGTTGCGGACAGTTCCTTTTGCTGTACAAAGGAAATTTTGAATTTGGACGTCATCCTCTTTGTTTGCTTTGACTTTTGCTCTTTAGCTTCATGGACAGACTGTCGACGTTGGCTCCTGTTCTGTCCTTGCCTGTGTTGTGCAGCTGCCTCTGAGGAGCAGCAGGAGTCAAATTGGGCTCGTTCCCACTCATGTGGCTGGTTCACTTAAAGGTGTCTGGGACCTTCCTGAAAGGAGCAGATGATAAGCCAGCAGTAGGCAATTGTGCAGAATCATTCTCAGTTTTTAATTAAATGAGCATAATTGAGTCCAAACTGTAGTCTAAAATTATAAACCATGGGTATGTTGAAAATTAATTTCACATAGTAGGGAAATAACTAAAACCCAAACAAAAGCAATAGAAGCAAAGATCAGGAGAACTGGTCCTTAGTAGGAAGCTTGCCGATGGGGGAAGTGGGGTAGAGGACAGGGAGGGGACCACTACCACAACAACAGAGGAAAGTCTACACTCTGAACCAGGTCACGGTATTAAAAGGAGGGAAAATGACATGCACGGTACCCAGTCACTGAGAGTATTGTAAACTCCAGCACAAAGGGGGTGGGAAGCTGCAGGGGGCAGGGGTGGAAAAGCAGGGGGAAACTGAGAACATTGGTGGAAGAAAGACACTGGTGAAGGGATTGGTGTTGGAATATTCTACATCTGAAACTCAAGCATGAATAACTTTGTAATTTATGGTGATTTAATTTATTTCAATTAAAATTTTTTAAATTGATTTTAATTAGGGACTGGAAAGATAGTCTAGGAGTTAAGGGGCTTAGCTTGCAGCCAGCCCCTGATTTGATTTCTGGAACTAAATAGGATTCCCTGAACATCATCAGGAGTGGTCCCTGAACACAAAGTCAGGAGTAAGTCCTGAGCACCGTCAGGTATGGTACTCACCACCCTCAAATTGGTGTCATCCCTTCCATTACATCAATAAACTGTAGAGGCTTTTCTCTATATTGAAACCAAGAAACAGAACATTGTGCCTTAAATTATTTGCTAGATCCTGATGCCTTATACCAAGTTATAAAATATTTTTTCGGCCATACTGAGAACACGCCTGGACTGTATGTTGTGCTAGGAATCAAACTGGCTTGGCCACAGGCAAGGCAACTGCCTTAAACCTTGTATGTCTCTATGGATCCCAAATGATGTATTCTTCTTCTTACTAATATTATTACACGGCAAGCCTGGCAAGCTGCCCGTGTTGTAGTTGATATGCCAAATACCAGTAACATTTATATTAGGTCATTCCGTGACCTAATATAATGGTTTGAGCTCTTTATGTTCCTGGAGCAAGCGGATGCCTTTTGGGTTCTACTAGCATGAGACAGGAAATATGGAGATATTACTGGTGCCCACTCTAGCAAATAGATGATTAACGGGAAGATACTGATAGATACTGATACTGATACTAATATTATTAAATCACCATGAGATAAAGTTATAAAGTTGTTCATGATTGGGCTTTGGTCATACAATGCTCCAACACCCATCCCTCCACCAGTGCTCATCTCCCACCATCAGTGTCCCCAGTGTCCCAATTTCCACCCCTGTAGTCCCAGTCTGCCTCCCTGGCAGGCACTTCTCTTCTCTCTTTCTCTCTCTCTCTCTCTCTCTCTCAGAGTCTCTCTCTTCTTTTTGTGCATTATGGTTTACAATATAGGTACTGAAAGGTCATCATGTATATGCCTTTACCTACTTTCAGCATTTATTTCCTGTCTCGAGTGATCATTTCCAACTCTCTTGGTAATAATGGTTCCTTATCTATCCTAACTGCTCTGTCCCCCTACCTTACACCTGTGGCAAACCACCAACCATGGTCTCATCTTCCTGGCCCCTCATTTCTACTGTAATCAGGCAATGGTTCTATCACTTGTATCACTTGTCTTCCCGTTGTTCATCGATTTGCTCAAGCGGGCATCAGTAACATCTCCATACGTCCTGTCACATGCTAATGTAGACCAAGGGCATCTGCTCATTCCAGGAACATAAAGAGCCTCAAACCAATCATTCAGATTATGGGAATGAGGTCTATAATGTTACTGGGTTTTAGCATATCAAATACGACATGGGTAGCTTGCCAGGCTCTGCCGTGTGGGTGGTATACTCTCAGTAGTAGGCTCTCATCTCGTGCATTTACTGATGAACCACAATGGGAAGGGATCAACTTTTCTCTTGGGTGGAACTCTGATGAGCTGTGGAGTCCAGATGTTGAAATTGGCTGCCTTCATGGTGTGGGGGTTCCTCTGGCTTCTTACTGAGGCTCTATTGGGATGGCGGGCCAGGGCTAGAACCTGCCTTCCCTCCCGGACACCTCAGATTAGCTGAGCACAGGGAGAGCCAGTAGCATCTCTGTCCTGTGTTTCTGAGTCTCCACAAATGAGTGTAATCATGCTATGTCTCTCTCTCCTTCAGACTCATTTTACTCAGCCTGATACTCTCCATGTCCATTCATTTATAAGCAAAATTCATAACTTTTTTTTCTGGTGGCCACATAGTATTCCATTGTGTAGTTGTACCATAGTTTCTTTATCCAGACATCTATTCTCGGGTTCTCAGGTTGTTTCCAGATTCTGGCTATTGTGAATAGTGCTGCCAGAAATGTAGAAGTGTAGTTGGCATTTCTGCTGTGTCTTTTGAGTCCCCCAGGGTTTATTCCAAGATGTATTATTGCTGGGTCATATGGAAGCTCAATTTCTAAATTTTTGAGGAATGCCCATATTATTTTCTAAAAAGGCTGACCAGTCAGCATTCCCACCAAAAATGAATGAGAGCCACTTTCTGCCCACATCCACCAGCACTGGTTGTTTTTGTTCTTTTTGATATATGCCAGGATATATTCTTAATGAACATTAAAGCACTAAGTGAAATTCTTTAACATTATCACCATCATCATCAAATTCTAATCTATAGTCAGAAAATTATAGCATATGATTTCTATTTTTATCCCCAACCTAGTCCACTGTTTCAACACCATTAGTTTGGGAGTTCTTTAGTTGATGGATCTATTTAGTATCTGTTTGGAGCCCACAAAACACCTCAGTGATGGACACATTCCCTGCCAGAACTCAATTTAACACCTTTATCATTCTAGATATCACCTTTATGCCCTATATATTGAGACTTCCTTCTAAAACCTTTTAAAAATGATAACTCTATTTAGAAAACTAAGCCTTCCACCAATTAATGTACAAAAAAAGTCACTGATAAGTTTAGCTAAAGCAACAATTAACACATTGGTAAGCTTTTTAAGAGATAACTTATTTTAAGAAGTAACCATTCCACCCTCATTACAAGCAAAATATAGCACACAAAGGTTGACTTCTAGCAATTTCCTTTTTTCTAAAGATGTGGTGATTTAAAAACATCCCCTCCCATGATGCTTGTTAAAGATGGCAGGGAAGGCTCTATTCAAGAAAAAGCTAATGGTATGGCAATATTGAGTGTAACTCAGAATAGAAAAAGAATAAATGGGAATTTATAGCCAGGGCACAGGATAGAATCAGCAGATAAAAAATAATCAGAGATGATTCTTGCTGAGGACAGTGCCGGGTGCTAAGACATGGAAGGAAGGGCATAATACATTGGATCCATATGGAGGAGTGGATTTTTTACCAGTAAATTGTCACAGTACATATCTTGCTACTGAGCTCATCAGGTTCAGATCTCAAGTTCAGAGAAGCCTGACTCAAAAGTGATAGAGTAAACAAACAGTCTTTGTTGTGCTTCCAATTTTCTGCTACTGAGCAGGTGTGAGGTGTGGTATGGAATTGCTCTTGGGAACCAGTCCTGACTTGACTTGTTTTATTTTTATTTTTAATTTTGGTTGTTTGGGGGCCCCATCCAGTTGTGCTCAGGGTTTACTCCTGCACTTAGGAGTCACTTCTGGAGGTACTCAAGGAATGCTGGAGATCCAACCTGGGTTGGTTGCAAGAGAGGTAAAACCCTACCTGCTCTACTATGAATCAGGATGCCACTGACCCATTTTTACTAAAGGGAGGGTCCATGGGCAGCTGGAGGGTGCTGGACCTGTACATTATGCATGTAGCTGTCCTTGGAGCCAGTGGTGAAACTATTGGACCTAGAAAGATGTCAGGGAGTAAGTCAACTCCTGGAGTCTGCTGGGTTCTAGCCAAGGGAAGGTGTAGAGACAATCTTCAAGGTCACAGGAGCTCACACATGCCTTGTGAATCAACGTTCTCAACTCTAAAGGCTCACTTTAAAACATTACACTCCTGTTTCCACTTTTGGGCTAGAACATTAATCACCCTAAAAATATAGGTGCAAGATCTGACTATGCAGATGCTCACTCAGCAATCATAAGGAGTCTGCATTGTCACATGCCACTGGAAGAAATAGGCCAAACAGTGACAAAAGACCTGAGTCAGCTGGGATCCCAGCACACACCTCCAGGCCTAAGTGCCTCCAGTGGTTGGTGTTTGTATAGTGCCTCCAGAGGATGGTGTTTGCATAGTACCTCCAGTGGATGGTTTTTGTATGGTGAATTTATTTTTGTCCCTCTGCCCCCAGCTTTAGACTCTGCTCTTTGTAATTTTCTGCAACAAAGCTCACGCCCAGTTTTCTGATAGTAAAATAAGTTCCTGGAGTAGGCAGATGCCCTTGGGCAGATGCCCTTGGGCATGAGACAGGACATATGGAGATGTTGCTGGTGCCTGCTCTAGCAGATCCATGATGAACAGGAAGATAGTGATAGTGATAGTGAAAATAAGTTCTGTAAAGACACTTGACCTGGCCTTGGAGTTTGTGGGGGACCAGTGTCTACTTGTTATTGTTTTGAGGCCACCCACAAAGGTGCTCAGGAACTATTTGTGGCTCTGTGCCCAGATCAAACCCACAGAACTATTGTGACTCTGTGCCAACATCAAACCCACAGATTGGCAGCACGTAAAGGCTCTGATGCAACCTCAGAATTTACAGATGAAGCCTTATCACTGAGATTCCCATTGGATCTTTTGATTGTTAACATCATAAACGTCTCAAGGAAAGGGGTTGGAAAATTTGGAGACAAGTCGGATTTGAATATGCCTTTTTCTCTTGAGAAATGTTGTGTTCTCTACCAAACTTTCACCTACCATTTTTAACAACCACTAATGCTTTTAAGCCAACCCGCTTTTTTTTAATTATAGTGAGTTTTAAATGGTGGATCTCAAACTTTTTGTCACATTCACTAGAAACTGTAAAGCTCTAAGAAAGGAAAAAAGGTTACCCAAGAAAATTATACACAGTCAGTTCGTCATTAAAGCAAAATGACAAAGAGATGTTTCCAAACAGGAAAGAAGTGAAAACATGCTGTCTACTGGGTTCTTTGTTAAAATAAAAGAGTAAAAAGAGAATCAACCACAATACAACAAATAAAAACAAAAAATAAGAGCACAAAGAACATATTAGCTAATAGAAAAAATCCAACCAAGCAAGAAATAAAGTAAAAATAAAATTAGAGAGAAATGAAAACGTAAAAGACACAGGATCAACTTTAAATCTACTTAGACAAAGAAATAAGATTACACACTGCAAATGAGAATTATTCTGTAGAAAGCAAGTGCCATAAACCCCATTGCCAAGGGACAGTCCTTCATGACTCTCATGTTTCTGTTAAGCAGTAGTGTTTATTATCTTTGTCTTTGTCTTGGACTATTTTTCAAGGATGTTTGTGTTGCAAATAGCCTTAGAAGATAAAAAATAGTTTCTCCCTCTATAACGTGGAGCACCCTAGCTTATTGCCCATAATAAAAAGATTGGGGGATTTCTAAACTCACAGGATGAGTTTTCTTATAAGGCGACTTTCCTGCAAGTACAGACACCTAGCTATATATAGAGCGATGAATGGCCTCTGTGGGACTGGAGGGCCAAATGAGGCGGACGCAAATATGCTTCCTCCTTTGTTTTGGTTCTAGGATGCTTGAGTCTTAAAGAAACTGCAGATCAACTTGTTCATTTGCAACAATTAAAAATTTTAAAAAACCTCATATTATCCCTAGTTCTTTGATACACATTGAAAGAAACACAATACAATAGTACAAATGAAGACATTTTTTTTTGGGGGAGAGAAGAAATTGTTTCTATTTTACTTTTGAATTTTGTTCTAATATAAATAAATATGGATTTATTTGTACTTAACCCAACTTAATGTAGTGTATTTGGAACCAGCCCAAACTCTGCTGGACTTGGGCTGTTGAGAATATTTTCCTTATCCTGTCGTCTTAATCTACCCCCTCAAAGCCTGTACAAGGAAGAACCTCTGTAGGCTGAACCCTTGTCTCTCAGAAGAGGAAGCAGGAGGAAACTGATGGACCAGCCTGAAAGCTGCTCTTTCTGAAAATGGGTGTGCTGGTTCTTTTCTGATGAAAGCTGCTCCTTGTGCCTGGTCTTGATGGCGAGTCTACTCTGGTCCAATCTGCTGGTCTCTTGCTAATTAATCACTTTCTATTCCAACCACCACGTCTCCCCATTGACTGGGGCTCTCCAAACAGCAGTGGAATACAGCCATGCTGTTACACTTTCTGATCCTGTCATTCCCGCAATATACAATCCTGTGTTGTCACAAAAATGTTTTTCTGCGCTATTCTTTTAGATCTGCATCAATGTAGACATTGATATTTTTCTTGAGTCTTTTGTGCCATTAATTTGCTGTAATTAGTATGTACCATTTCTGTGAGTACTAAGACATTCATCATTGCAGAAGTTGAGCAGTATTTTAAGATCATATGGATCTTAGTTGACAAAGGTTGATTGATAAAGCTTGACTTTAATCTTTGCAGATTTTTTCTGAGATTAAGGAGAAGCTTAAAAGTATGAAATGAAGGAGTCAGAAACATTGTGCTGGAGTTAAGGCACTTGCCTTGTCTCCTGTTGACCCTGTTCAATTCCTGGTGCCACACATGGTCTCTTCAAGCAGGACCAGAGGTAATTCCTGTGCACAGAGCCAAGAACAGCCCATGAACACTACTGTGGGTGGTCTCCAAGCCCCCAAAATAATAGTATAAAGTGGAAAATTAGGATATTTTAGAACAGAGAGTAAGAGTAAATAAATTTATAAAAGAAAAGTTTTAGATAAGTTGGGCTTGAAACTAGTTCATCTAAACTCAAATTAAGAGAATATAACAAATCCCTTCATATTATAATGTCATTGTCCAGAACATTTACGTTAGAGGGAGCAGTGAAGGATAATATGTGGCAGGTATGATAATACTCAAATGACAACAGTTTTTTTTTCAGTAGCCTAAGCAGCTTTGGGTTGGCAGCAAAACCAATAATAATGTGAGAAAATGTAGTAAGTGAGGTTTGCATCTTGAACACCCTATAGAGACTGTCTCTGAGAAAGACCTCCTTGTTCTCAACCCATACAGTTGTGGGAAACACAGGAAAGCACAGAGAAAACAAAGCCCAGAGGAACCATGGATACATCTGAGAAAATATCTCATATGGCAATGAAAAAACTTCTCATGGGGAAAAAGAGCAAGAAACACCAAGAAATTATTCTCCAAGTTTGGGATCTCTGGACTTATTACTGCTCTGGAAAAAAGAAAATGTGCAATTGAGGTAGAAAAGTCACCAAGCAAAATGACTAGGTAGAATAAATGCAGAGAGAGAGAGAGAGAGAGAGAGAGAGAGAACTACATCATGATCTGTGTCAATGTGGCATATAGGTACACTCACATACATGTGTGCCTATGCAAAAAATATGTACTGCAATTTGTGAGTGTAGATATTCCGAGTTGCCTGACATGATCAAATGAGCAAAGTCAAGCTCAGCTGGTTTTCTTTAGTATGGTTGGAGTTCCATGTTGTTTCTCCTGCTGATGGCTGTCTGTCACTGTCTTCACTGTCTTCCTATTCATCATTGATTTGCTTGAGCAGGCACCAGAAACATCTTATGACCTGTATCATGCAAGTAGAGCCCAAGGGCACCTGCTTGCTCCAGGAACATAAAGAGCCTCAAACCATTCCATCAGGTCATGGGAATGAGGTCGATAATTGTTACTGGTATTTGGCATATCAAATACGACACGGGTAGCTTGCCAGGCTCTGCCATGCGGGTAGCATACTCTTGTAGTCATCTCAAAATCCAGCATTTATTGATGAACTGCATGGCCGCTTGCAGTGGAGTTCTGACGAGGGGGAAGTCCAGATGTGGAAAATGGAGGCCGTCATGGAGGGGGTGGTCATCTGGCTTGTTGTGAGGCTCTGCTGGGGTGGCGGGCCAGGGCTAGAACCTGCCATCCCTTCCGGGCACTTCATGAGCGGCTGGGCATAGGGAGAGCCAGTAGCAGCTCTGCCCATGTCTGTGAGTCTCTGGATCAGCATACCTGGGCCGGATTAAAAAAAGACTGCTGCAGGGTGGATCTCGATGATCCGGGCTGTGATTGGCTGGTCTGCTGGGTGGAGTTCTGACGAGAGGGAAGTCTGGATGTGGAAAATGGAGGCCCTCATGGAGTGGAGGGTCATCTGGCTTGTTGTGAGGCTCTGCTGGGGTGGTGGGCCAGGGCTAGAACCTGGGCCGGATTAAAAAAGACTGCTGTAGGGTGGATCTCGATGAGCTGGGCTGTGATAGGCTGGTCTGCTGGGTGGAGTTCTGACTAGGGGGAAGTCCGGATGTGGAAAATGGAGGCCCTCATGGAGTGGGGGTCATCTGGCTTATTGTGAGTCTCTGCTGGGGTGGCGGGCCAGGGCTAGAACCTGCCATCCCTCCCGCATCTCATGAGCGGCTGGGCACAGTGAGAGCCAGTAGCAGCCCTGCCCCATGTCTGTGAGTCCAGGAGTTCTGGGCTGTAGTGTGCTATGCTGATAGGGTGTCCGCACTAAGTTCGGCATCAATATGCTGATGGCACTTGGGTAAAAAAATAGCTCCGGATGAGTTGCAAGGAGAGACTCTGTGAATCTGACTTCCTCTTGAGAAGATTGATAAAGAAAATCATCTTCTGGAATTAAGTTTATAATAAGGACATAAAAATCCAGTTCTCGGGCTGGAGTGATAGCCCAGCGGGTAGGGCGTTTGCCTTGCACGCGGCCGGCCTGTGCCGGCCTGGGTTCGATCCCCAGCATCCCATATGGTCCCCCCGAACACCGCCAGGAGTAATTCCTGAGTGCAGAGCCAGGAGTAACCCCTGAGCATCGCCGGGTGTGACCCCCCAAAAAAATCCAGTTCTCTAAGTAGAACAAAGACCAGGACCAGAGTAGCCCTCTTAGTGCTTACTGTATAACTGTATCACTGTCTTCCCGTAGATCATCGATTTGCTTGAGCAGGCACCAGAAACATCTCAATACGTCCTGTCACATGAGAGATAGGCCAAGGGCATCTGCCCACTCCAGGAACATAAAGAGCCTCAAATCATTCCATAAAGTCATGGGAATGAGGTCTATAATTGTTAGTGGCATTTGGCATGTCAAATACGACATGGGTAGCTTGCCAGGCTCTGCTGTGCAGGTGGGACACTTTTGTAATTTTATAGTATTTTCCTGCCAATATTCTATAAAAGTGGCTCTATCTCACTGACATAGGTACATACATTCCAAACATATGTTTTCTATGTTAATTCATTTTCATTCAAACTACATAATTATTTATTATCCCAACTCTATAATTCTTTAGCAGGTTAGAAAATAACTAAATCAGAAACCTGAATCTATCCATAATTATCTCATCTCACAACAATGAAATGTTGTGATCTTCTTGTCCCTATCTTCTTACTTTCTCCTGAATCCAGGTTTCACTGCATTTGTAATATCAAAGTTTAGGTTCCCGTACTTAACAGCAGTTACCCTTAGTACTTACAGTTCTTACCAGAACTATTACTAGTCTCATAAATGTTCTACCAATTACTTCTCACTATATCCATTTTCTTGAAAAATATAAGAGCAATTTTCTAAAGCTGTATAATTCATCATATCACTTCATGTTTATAACCCTTTAATGATTCCCCCATTGTACAGACATGACAAAATCCTTCATTCTCACCCTAAAGTATCTTCTGAATCTCACCTCACAAGTCCTCTTGTATAAGCATAGCATTAAAGAGTTCTCTACACCCACCCAACCTTTAGATACCTTGTTCTTACAGTTTTCTATACTTCTTCTGTTTCGCAGACTAGCTTCTAGAAACGTACAGAAATGAATTTAACCATTATCTCTTTTAAACACTATGTTCAGTACTGTTAATTGAAGTTTCCTACGCTTCCCAGGTAGTCTTGGCATTTCTACCACCAAACACCTTATACTGTAATAAATTACAATAGCTAGTGCTTATGTTAAATGATAATCTTTAGAGCAGTGATTTCCATCATTTTTCTTTCCACAGCTCATCTAGCATATAAAATCTTTTAAGTGACTAATTTAAAACTATAGATTTGGGGGCAAGAGCAATAGTACAACAGGTAGGGTGTTTGCCTTGTATATGACTGACCCAGGTTCGATTCCCAGCACTCCATATGGTTCCTCTAAGCACCAACGGGAGTATCTCCTGAGTGCAGAGACAGGGAGTAACCCCAGAGCACACTCAGATAAGACCCAAAAAAGAAAAACACACACACACACACACACCAAGAAAAACCCTATAGGTTTAGAACTGTATTAACATTTATCACTTAATGGTATTGGGGAAGCAGTCTAATTATTTATTTTCCTAAGTCCATCATGGAAACTGAATTGAACATTACATTAATTTGTTTAACACTACTGTATTGACTTAAAATAAAGATTCCAGTAGGAGATTGTCTCAAAGAAAAGGCCAGAAGAATCATGCTTATTTTCTCCAGATTGGAAAAGGTTCTTTCCAAGACCATTCATTGAGGAGGTCACACAGTATCCTCAAGAGAAATGGCAGCTGTGATAGATCCTGCAAGAGGAAAGAACTAGGAAGTGACTTCACAAGGGATTAGGATGAGTCTCTTAGCAGCATTTTCATTCTACAAAGAACCACTTCACTTCATATTAAGGATATGGGCTCACAAGTATAAACCTGGAAAAGCCACCTGTGACTAGGGAATTTTGGTTCTATCCATCTGTGGAATATGGAGATTTAGAGAAAGCTGATGAATAGTAAAATAATCTGCTCACACACCTGAACTTTTCATAAGTGGTATGTATGTACGTAGAGGTATACTCATATCCACACTAGCATCACAGAGTCCACCGACTCCTAAGGCATCTAAGACCATGAGCTCCAAAGACCCCTTAGATTGCCAGGAAATGTGCACAAGCGAAAGACAAGAAGAAAATATTAAATGAAATTTGTCTGCATTTTAAGTTCCTGTCTTTCGATACTTGTAAATTTAGAACACTTAAAACATTTGTTTCTTGTTTGTTTGGGGGCCACATTTGGCAATACTCAGGACTTACTTCTTCAGGGATCACTCCTGAGGGTTCTAGGGTCCAGTGGATCAAACCCAGTTTGGCCTACATGCAAGGCAAGTGCCCTACGTACTGTACTATCTCACTGGCCCATATTTAAGACATTTAAGAACCCAAAATTTAATTTTATGTCCACCTGAATACTCACAAACTCTTTAATAAGGACAAGCAATAAAAATGATCAGGACTATCAATACGAATTCACATTAATTTGTATTTAGAGCTTCAGAAAGTAAGCTTCAACTAACTTATGCTTTCATGCTTCAGGAGCTCCCGGGTTCTCTGTGCCCTCCATGTGTACCCCAGCGTCCCTCCTTCAGCCCCCACCCATGGATACATGCATGGCACAGTGAATGAGGCTCCAAGGATCAGAAGCACCTCTGGAGCCCTCACGCAAACACATGGTTTCAGGATCATTAAAAACTTATTAGTGAGGAGGGATTGCTGGTTTAAATTAGAATGACACTGATAGACCTATAATTAGTAGAAATGAAAGTTGTTAATTAAAATTGTATCTTCTCTCCACCCCCTGGCATGATCTTTCCTGCCAGTTGGTTTTAATAAAAATCAAACCACTTGATGGAATTTGTCAAGCCCAAACAAACATTAGGAAAGCAAAAATAAATAAATAAAAAGCCTCCCTTTCTAGAGGTAGTTTACTGCTGACATGCAGCTGTGCACATACATGGAGCTCATATGTAGACTGTCAGTGTGTTGATTTCTAAAAAATTCATTTAAACTGTTCAGTGTGTTATGGACTGCGTTGTGTCCAGTCAAATCCATGTGCTGAAATGCTAATGCTTAAATCTCTCATGGTGATCGTGCTTAGAGCCTGGGTCTTAAAAGACAGAAAATTAAATTTAAATAAATTCATGGTAGGAGGACTATTGTGACTGTACAAAAAGAGGTAAGTAGGACACTGTAACAGAGAAGGTCATGGGATGAGACAGGGAGCAGATGGCCAGCTGAGAGCCCCCAGTTATAGTCCCATTCCTTAGGGCCCTCAGAAGGATCAGTCCTGGATCCCAGGTCTTCCAGAAATATAGGAGAAAAATATTCTATTGCCGAAGCTATCCAGACTATCACTCTGACATGGTAAGCCTGGAAAACAACTACACCAATCAAGAAACAAATTTTGTCGACATTGATATCATCTCTTAATTAGCTTTCATAATGATTAGAATTTAATGACAGAGACATTCATTATGTCTGTGAAAAGTTCTTCTCTATCAGCAGTTAACATGTGGCTTAAGCCAAACTATGTAACATGTTAATAGATAGGGAGTAAGGTAATTTCTGAGGATTTTCAGTCATCAAGTTAATCTTCTGTTGTTTCAGTGGTGTACATCTTATCATAATATCATGTCCCTCTTAAACAGAGTTCAGAACAAACTCATCTGCCACAATGGAGGTTTTCAAGTGTGAATTCCTTCATGGGAAGGACATTGCATGCTATCTAAGGTGTGTTCCCTGAAGAAAAATGTTCTTCAAGTGATAAGTGGCTCTCACTTATAGATTTGCACTTTGTACATTAATTCACTGGACACTGGACTTTAAATAGTTATGGCTATGAATACAAGTCATGTACCAAAAATATTAACTTCATCTCTTGGAATTTCAGAAGTTTTCCTACAAAAAAGTGTAGTCACAGTGAATTGTTGATGATGTTGGACATGAGTATGCTGAAAATGGTGTCACTGTTGACAGAACTATATAGCAATTATGGTCAAGTACATGATTGGCAAACACATAATTGGACTTCTGATATGTGCTGCCTATGAATGGCTGAAACTGTATAGATGCATCGTTGTGATTAATGCAGTCACAACTGCCGCCTCCCAAAAAAAAAAGATCATGAAGAGCTGTGTCACGGACGTATGGAATGGTAAGCATGTTTGAATGACCAAAGGTTGACTTACTATCTTGATGTGAAGGAAACTTATCAGCATCCTTAGACCTCTAAGACTGGTGTACACTCTAGGGGTAGACTTTAATCACTAGTTCTATCTGTAAATCACCATATCGTTGACTTGTTTTAATGCCGTATATTGGTCATCTAACTGATGATCAGAGGACCATAGCATTTCCCAGGCTCACACCTTTTCACTTGTTCGTTCAGATTCTCTCCAGAAGAGTGAGAATGGACTTTCTAATCTTAGAAAAGATCTCATTACATCTCACTTAGTCAAGCCCATTACTTATCTTAACACTCTAATGGGAAATGTTCTAAGAACAATTAGATCCATATCAGAAGATGGAATCAGCTTCCTCTGAAAAAGGTGAATGTGTGTGAGGGAATGAAAACTCTCAGGAAATTTGGGTTCTAACAGAAGAACAAGAAGAAAGAAATAGAATTTATAAAGTTTCCAAATCACTGTTACTCTAGGCTAGATCTCTATTGTACAGAAACTGTAGAGTTGTGGTTAAATGTTCCAGTGTTAGCACCATACCCTCTGGGCTTAATCTCAGCTCCACTACTAACCAGTTCTGTTATATTTGGCAAGCCACTTAAACTGTGTAGAAGGCTCACTTTTTTTATTTTTTAAGAGAAAATGTGGGATAATGACTATGTCATAGGATTGATGAACTGAGTTAATATCAATGGAATACTTGAAACAGAATGTTGATATGACAAGCAGTTTCTTCCAGGGCTTAAAGTGCAAATGTTCAAATCATGCTTCATTAAAAAACTAAACACAAGAAAACCTTTACATTAAAAACTTACTAGTCAGTTAAATACCTAAATCCAAGTAAACTCTTTTCCTCAATCCAGTCATTTTGCGGATCATTATGGTAAGAATGGCACAGTTATTGGATAACACCCCTTATAGTGATAGTGACTCTGCCTACAAGGATATAATAGTAGGGAAGACTGACTAGTATATTACATGTGAATGTAGCCTGAGGTTATAAATAGGTGCCCCAGGAGAGCACTCAATGTTTCCAGAGAGAAAGAGCAGCAACCCATGGTTCCTGGGCTAGAGGCTGGCACCAACAGGGAGAGGCTACTCCTGGTGCCTAGCCCTGAAGGCCAGCACCAGAGCCACAGGGTCATTGAGCTACAGGACACAGGGCTACAGGGCCACAGGGCAACAGGGCAACAGAACTAAACAGACTAAACAGTGAAATAGAGAAATAAAGATAGGGACACAGATAAACAGAGGGATAGGTGATGCACTGAACAAATTTGTCCAGAAGAGAGAGGCCCTGGAGAGAGGAGCTTGCACAGATGTCCCTCAGAGCGCAGCCTGCAGAAACTGCTGGGAGAGAGCCAGAGGTCCCTGCAGCAAGCAGAGGTGGAGTGAGGAGTAACAGAAGATGGATTAAAAAGAAACCTTCAGGAACACAGGCCCGGGGGCCTAATGGATTGTGAGTATTATTGGGTACCCGCTAGGACCTGGCATGTGCTGAATTGCTTATCTCCTGACCCAAGTACTTTTAGTCCCTGGAGTCCACAGGGGGACCCTTGGGCCTTGAGCCTTGGGACCCCCCCTGAGGGGGGGGCGACAACCCCCTTCCTTTTATGTATAAGCCCTAACAATCATCTGAATTGTCCCAAAGGTCTCATTACAAAACTTAAAGTTTCCAGTGACCTTACTATGACAGTACACAAAGCAGAAAAGTTTTAATAAAGATGATCCAAGAATTATATGTTTTCTTAGGGACTGTTTCTCTTTGATTGCATCTGACTACAATTCCTGACAAACTAGGAATTAAGAGTGGATAAGGGTTGTCAGAAAGATATAAGCTTTTCCTCTATAGACAAAGGCATCCAGAAATTGGGCAGAAGCAATTTTTAAGCAGAGGAACAGTGGCAATATAAAAACACATAAAACATACCCAACACATGAAACATTTAGAAATAAGTTTTCTGTAGTGAAACCAAGTGTCAAATAGGAAGATTCCAGCTGACTGCTCAGACAGAGCCTTGCATAGGGTTAAACAGAAAGGGCTCAGAATCCAGAAGGTATAATACCTAATTATACAAAAAAGTGTAACTTGTGAATGCCTTATATATCACCCCCACCCACCCACTGCACGGCCTCATTCACACCTTAAGACACATCCACAGCTCCCATTCCTGACTGCCTTAGGTTTTATTGCTCTTGTTCTGAACCCTTTTGCATCCTCATGGTGGAACTGAAATTGGGCTCGGCATCACAGGAATGCTTATATAGAGTTTTTGTACTTAATACTATGGCGAATTGTTAAGAGCTTTCTGAATGAACCATAGACTCAAAGTCATTCTTTCAATAATAAAAATGCTGGTCAGACAATATATTCAATGACAGCTATAAAAAGCTTCATAAAATGAAGACATTCTGAGGTCAAATAAAATTGTATTCCCCAGAATAAGCACGCAGAAATCTCTGCACTGAGATTCAGACTTTCTGACAAAGGTGACTGGGGTGCTGGAACATCTATTAAACTCATTAAATTACACCCAAGCCTCTCTAGCTCAATGGAGTCCAAATGCATGCCTTGGTTTGATTGCTTTTCAGAAAGTTTGGCCGCTTATTTAGTTATATATTAAGTATTGGGTTTTTTTCAGGAGCTACTTTTGATATTGCTTTCAAGAGACTTTTTCTTGTCTTTTTTTTCCAAATAACAACAAAAGTTCATTTCTTCAGAGTTTCTGATTTACTTTATTATTTTCTGCCTAAACATCGCAAATGTATGCAGCACAAATCCTCCAAAGCTTCCAGAATGTCTAGTTTCATGTTTCAATGCTCTTTTTGTAATCTTCCCTTATGAAAAGATAACTGAATTATTTTGTGCACAAGAATGCACGTGTGTGTGTGTGTGTGTGTGTGTGTGTCAGGGTATGTGTGTATTGTGTGGGGGTCAGACTGTGGATCATGTCCCCAAACTGCCATTTTCTAATTTTGATGGACCTTAAATTATGTACCTGTTCTCTCACTTCATTTTGTACAATGAACCTGTCATACAAGTAGTTATGAGAAAAATGAAGCTCTGACTGACTGAGCCATTGGCTCCAGTTAACATAGCCCCAGAGTGTCAAAAGAGACTTACCCCCAATGCACTTACAACTGTTCTTCTTTGGCACCATGACCTCTTGCCATTTCATCTCAAGCTTGGTCATGGCATCTGGATTCACAATAAGGACATTCACTTTGGTTTCAGTTTTTTGTTTTTGTTTTTGTTTTGCTTTTTGGGTCACACCTGGCAATACTCAGGAGTTTCTCCTGGCTCTGCACTCAGGAATTACTCCTGGCGGTGCTCGGGGAACCATATGGGATGCTGGGGATCGAACCCGGGCGGGCATGGGCCAGCCGCATGCAAGGCAAACACCCTACCTGCTGGACTATCGCTTGGCCCCGGAGGACATTCACTTTGACTGGTGCAATGGGAACCGTCCCTAATCTTTGGATTAGGCTCAAATGACAACCATTATTGTTCTTCTAATTCCTTCCATCTCTCTTTTCCTCTGAACGTGTACTTCTCTATACCTTACTACGCCTGCCTTTCATCTATCTAATCTCCATTCAATAAAAACCGAGTTACCGCTGGCTCTCATCAAATAGAGCTGTTGGCTTAACTTAGGAAATCTTTTCATTTGGGAAACTATCAGAAAGAATTAAACAAGCTCAAGACAGCCTAATTTAAGAGAAAACCCTTATCTTTTTCCAAGGATTGCTTCCTCAGAAACTTGGGTGTCTTGAAGAAAAGTTTGTCGTTCCCAATCCCCTCCTCCCCACCACCAAGCACACAGGAGAGTGAGAGAGCTTCACTTCATTTGTATCACTTGTCTTCCTGTTGTTCATTGATTTGCTAGAGTGGGCACCAGTAACATCTCCATTTGTCCCTGTTCCCATACTAGTATAGCCCAAGGGCCTCTGTTTGGTCCAGGAGCATGAAGAGCCTCAAACCATTCATTTAGGTCATGGGAATGAGGTCTATTATTATTATTTTTTAAGTATTTTATTATACCACCGTGAGATATACAAATAAAAAGATATACAATTAAAAAGTTCATGTTTGGGTTTTGGTCATACAGTGTTCCAGCACCCGTCCCTCCACCAGTGCCCATCTCCCACCAACAACATCCCCGGTTCCCTCCCCCCTTCCCCAGCCCACCTCCATGGCAGGTTCTTTATTTCTTTCCCTTTCTCTCTCTTTCTCTTTTCCTTCCCTTCCAGACTATGGATTACAGAACATACATTAAAAGGTTGTCATGTGTATCCTTTTGCCTCTATTTAATGCTCAGTTCTAGGTTGGCATTAGTACCCTCGACAATTATTAGCACACTGTTCCATTTTCTGTCTTACCTAAACTCTGACTCCCACACGTTTGTGATAATTTCCACCTTTGACAAGACCTCCTGATATATGTTTCACTTGACCTTGGATATTGGTATCATAATATGTACATATATATTTATGCCATGCAAATAAATGCAGTCATTCTGTATCTGTCTCTCTCCTTCTGGCTAATTTCGCTCAACATAATCTTCTCCATGTCCATCCATTTATAGGCAAATTTTATAACTTCATTTTTTCCTAACAGCTGCATAGTATTCCATTGTGTAGATGTACCAAAGCTTTTTTATCCAGTCATCGATTTTTGGGCACTCTGGTTGCTTCCAGATTCTGGCTATTGTGAATAATGCTGCTATGAATATAAAAGTAGGGATGGTGTTTCCGCTGCGTATTTTTGGTTTCCCAGAGTAGATTCCCAGGAGTGGTATGGCTGGGTCAAATGGGAGTTCAATTTCTAGTCTTTGGAGGAAAGTCCATATTGTTTTCCAGAAAGGCTGTACCAGCCTGCATTCCCACCAACAATGGATGAGTGTCCCCTTTTCCCCACATCCACGCCAGCACTTGTTGTTCTTGCTCTTTTGAATATGTGCCAGTCTCTGCGGTGTAAAGTGGTATCTCATTGTTGTTTTGATTTGCATCTCTCTGATGATTAGTGATGATGAGCATTTTTGGACCTGTGTCTAACACCATGCACAAAAATCAGATCAAAATGGATTAAAGATCTCAATATCAGACTTGAATCCATAAAGTACATTGAAGAAAATATAGGAAAAACCCTCCACGACATTGAAGTTAAAGGCATCTTCAAAGGTGAAACATCACTAACAAAGCAACTAGAAGAAAGGATAAACATATGGGACTACATGAAACTATAAAGCTTCTGCACCTCAAAAGAAACAGTGACTAAGATACAAAAGCAGTCCACAGAATGGGAAAGAATATTCACCCAATACCCATCTGATAAGGGGTTAATATCCAGGATATATCAGGCACTGGTAGAACTTTTACAAGAAGAAAACAAACAACCCCATCAAAAAATGGGGAGAAGAAATGAACAGAAACTTCAGCAAGGAAGAAATTCGAATGGCCAAAAACATATGAAAAAATGCTCATCATCACTAATCATCAGAGGTCTATTATTATTATTGGTTTTGGCATATCAATTACTACTCGGGTAGCTTGCCAGGCGCTGCCGTGTAGTGAGAGAGCAGCTCATCAAAATTTATTGGTTGGTCTGTTGGCAACCTTGATCATCTTGAGAGCTTTGTGTGTTTCAAAGAGATCCCGGACATCTGGAGTCCTGGGAGTATTGGGTTAAAATATGAATCTTTGTCTCATTTGAAACTTAAGGAAATCAGAATATTGGGGAGAGAGTTGTGGAACCTGCAGCTTAAATATGGGTCTGGGTGATTCTCAGGTAGAAAGTCTGGGAACTGCTCTCAAAGAAACAAAGTGGCTGGGAACATGGGGCAGTGCAGAGTCTTTGGAGCTCAGAAATCCTGATGCTGAACCTTCAGGTCTTCTGGGAAAGGCACTTGGGATGCTGAATTATCCATTAAATGCACCACAGCTGGAGGGACTTGAGTGGGATTATAGTTAAAATCCAACAGGCATAGGAGGAGATTGAAGCTTAGGCAGCAAATGTAATTAAGGAAAAGTCCTTTTCAATATCACTCTCATGCCAAACAAAACAGTGTTTCCACCCTTTCAAAATCTCCTTAGTTCTTGGGCATTTCTTTCACGGGTTGCCTCTTTCCCATCCAGATGTCTATTATAGAACCTATTATAAATAGCATTATATAGATTGTATTATGTATATCATATTGTATTATAATTATTACGAAGATCATATTATGTTTTAGAGGCCCACCCACACCAGACTCAGCTAATTTGCAACCCGGAAGAGATCCAGACCCATTCACTTCAGACCCACAGCTGCGCTGCTCGGCCGGCCCCATGTGGAAGCAACCCATGGAGCTGACCGCCCGGTAAGGGGCTCCAGCCATTCCCTGGCCGAGTCCAACATTGCTCCAAAGGTTTGCTCTCATGAGCGGGGAGAGACCATGCTGGCCGGACTCGGGAGTGGAGTTTGGGCCCTGCCCTTTCCTCTGCCTCCATGCCAGTTGCCCCGGAACAGAGAGACCCATCCATGCCAGACCCACATGTCCCTTGGCGTGTGGCCGCAAAGCGGCAGCACAATATTATAATAACATACTGAATTTTGCATAAGGTTCTTTCCAAATTCTTTCACATTTATACACAGTAAACGGTTATAGACATGTTTTAACTGATATCAGTAAGCCTGGCAAGAAGCCAGAACAAACCACACATCTTGCAGTTTAGTCAGTCTCAACATCCAGACTACATAGTTCCTCAGAGCTACATCCAAGAGAAAACCTGATCTTCCCCCTTTAAGTCTCATCAGTAAATGCTCAGGTTGAGAGCCTTCTACTGAGACTATACCACCTACACGGTAAAGCCTGGCAAGTTACCGTGTTTTATTTATTTTTATGCCAAAGACTAGTAACTATTATGGACCTCAGTTCCATAACCTGAAGAATGGTTTTGGGCTCCTCCTGTCCCTGGAGCAAGTAGATGCCCTTGGGTTGCACTTGCTTGTGACAGGACTAATGGTGATGTTACTAGTGCCCACTCGAGCAAATCAATGAACAATGGGAAGATAGTGATACATATTATGTTTTATAGATCCTATCATATATCACTTATATCACTTGTCTTCCCGATGTTCATCAGTTTCTCGAGCGGGCACCAGTAACATCTCCATACTTCCTGTCACATGCTACTGTAGCCCAAGGGCACCTGCTCACACCAGGAACATGAAGAGCCTCAAACCAATTGTTCGGTCATGGAAATGAGGTCTATAATTGTTACCGGTATTTGGCAAAAAACGACATGGTAGCTTGCCAGGCTCTACCGTGTGGGTGGTATAGTCTTGGTAGTAGGCTTTCAGTTCGTGCATTTCCTGATGAACCTCGTGGCTGTGGGGGTTCAATTTTTGAAAGTGACAGCCCTCATGGTGTGGCAATTTCTCTGGCTTCTTGTGAGGCTCTATTGGGACAGCGGACCAGGGCTAGAACTTGCCTTCCTCCCGGATGCCTCATGATCAGCTGAGCACAGGGAGAGACAGTAGCAGCTCTGCCTCGTGTATCTGTGTCTCTGGTCCAAGCAAGGCTGGAAATAGGATTTGCTCTAGGGTGGGTCTCTGACGAGCAGGGCTTGAGATTGGCTTTTCTCTTGGGTGAAGCTCTGATGAGCTGTGGGGTCTGGATGTTGAAAATGGTGGCCCTCATGCTATGATAGGCACCATGAGGGCCACCTATCATATATAATGTTACATATAATATAGATCATATCATAGATTTTATCATATGGATCTGTACCACTAGTCACTAGAAAACAGATTTTCTGTGTGTTTTTCCAATATTTGTAATCACATTAGTGTGAGGAGGGACTGTCACACACTGACGCCATCTTGTCTAGAACTGAGATCCACTTTATATCGTCACATTGCAGACTTTTTCTTTTCTTTTAAAAAAAATTTTATTCTATCAAAAATATATTGTTTTTAAATTTTATTATGTCAGATACCAGTAACAATTATAGACCTTATTCCCATGACCTGACGGAATGGTTTGAGGCTCTTTATGTTCCTGGAGCAATCAGGTGCCCTTGGGCTCTAGTTGCATGAGACAGGTCATATGGAGATGTTACTGGTGCCCGCTCGAGCAAATCGATGATGAACGGGAAGACAGTGACAGTGATACAGTGATTATGTCATTAATGGTGAGATATACAATTACAGAGCTGTTCATGATTGGGTTTCAGTCATACAGTGTTCTAGCACCCATCCCTCCACCAGCGCACATTTCCATCCACCAATGTCCCTAGATTCCCTCTCCTAACCCCTCAGACTGCCCCTATGGCAGGCACTTTTAAGTTCAATGCTCAGTTCTAGCCTGGTGTTACTATTTCTAACAATTATTGGCACACTGGTCCCGTCTCTATCTGACCTAACCTCTGCTCCCACATTTTTGTGGTAGATTCTAATCATTGACAAGCCCTCCTGGTCTCTGTTTGTCTGGCCTTGAATATTAGACTTGATCACTTGATCACTTGATCACTTGAATCCCGTTATTCATCGATTTGCTCGAGCGGGCACCAGTAACATTTCCATTGGACCCTATCACATGCCAATGTAGCCCAATGGCATCTGGTTGATTCAGGAATATGAAGAGCCTCAAACTGTTCCTTCCAGGGTCTTGACAAGGAAGAATATTAGACACAAACTTTTTTAAACAGTTTTACTGATAAGTGGATATCACAAATTTGACTTAACATTTGCAGCTCAATAAATAATATTCAAATTTCTATAAGCACGACACAGTTGATGTAGAATATTTCATCATTAACCTCAAAAAAATTCCTACCCATTAGCACTCACCTTCCCTTACTACATATCTTTCTGTCCTTTGTTATCCACCTTTATAGTTGTATAACTTTTCACTGGGGGGATATAAGCCATTTTTCATATGATGGTTATTTGCTTTATATGCTTATTGGTATTATGAATAATGGTGCTATGCTATAAAAAGTCCCATCCAATTATCTGCATAATCACATGCTTTAATTTCTTTTTTAGTATATACCGACAAATGGAATTGCTAGTCCATATGCTAATTCTATGTTAACATTCTAAGGAACTTCCAAGAAGCTCTTGTTTAAAGCAGTGCATTACTTTACAACCGTATCTGAACCATGCAAATGTCCCAACTTCTCCACATCTTTACCAACACTAGTTATTAGCCACATTTAAAAATCATAGTTCTCATATTTTAAAATTATTTCACTTTGTTTCCTTTGTAATTATATCTTTGTTGAACATATTTACCTCTGTTTATTATGAAATCTAGTAAATGCCTTTTTCTTGGAGGTGTGGGGACCACATTAAGTAGTCCTTAGAACACCCCTGTAGGGATTTGTAAACATAGATTAGTTCTGGTAGTATTTGGGGGTTCACATGGAGTGCTGGGGACCAAACCCAGGTTGGTTACATACAAGGCAAGGGTCCGACCTGCTGTACTGTCCAGCTTCTCAAGTTCCTTCTTTGTTTTTTTTTTTTTTTGGGCCACGCCTTTTGTACTTGGGATTACTCCTGGCTTTGTGCTCAGAGATCACTCCTGGAGGCACTCAGGAATCCATATGTGGTTCCAATTATTGAACCCAGGTGAGCTTCTTGCAAGGTAAGTGCCTCACCCACTGCATTACTGCAAGGTAAGCAAGTGCCTAACCCACTTCATTATTGCAGGGTAAGTGTCTTATCCACTTCATTATTGCAAGGTAAGTGCCTTACCCGCTACATTATTGCTCTAGTCCTTCAAGTCCCTTTTTTGAAAAACTACCTATCCAAACTCTTTACCCCTTTTAAGTCATCTTTTCTTATTCAATTATCAATATTCTTTTTATAGTCTCAATACAAGTTCCAATTAGTAAATCTATTTTCCCATTTTATAGTTTTGATCTTTTACTGAAGTATTTTAACCATTTCGAGTTACCTTTTGTGTGCAGTCTACATAAGGATTTAATTTCACTATTTGCAAACAATATCTAATTATTCTAACTATCTTTGTTGCTCACTAAATGGTCTTGTCATCCTATACAAAGATCAATTGGTTATAAACATGAATGCTTAGATTTAGACTTTTGATTCTCTTTCATTGATCTCTATGTGCACACTTAACACCAGTACAATATTTTCTTTATCACTTTAGCTGTGAGGCAAGTTTTGAAATCAGAAAGTGAGAGGTCCTCCTAAACTGCTCCCAATTCTATACAAATGCATGCTCGTACTTGTTCCTTGCTCACATGTTTGATGATGGTGCATATAGGGGAAGATCATATGCCTCGTTGCAGTGCTCACAAAAGGTTTAGTTGTAGTGCTGACCAGCTGCCACACTCTTGGATGCCTTAGTCACTGAAGATTTCACACTTTCATTGTGGTGCTCACATACACCAGGTTGTGTAACCAGAGAGCAATCAATTTCCTGTGTTCTTGAGATCCCAAATACAGCCTCTGAGGTTGCATGCTGAAGGTCGGGTAACCCTGGGGACTGTATTTGATAACCACTAATCTCTTTTTGGTTGGGCAAACATTACTGCTGAACTATTTGGAGCTCCTCCCACCTAATATGTTTTTTATACATTACAGATTCTTTGAATTTATATACAAATTGTAGGATTAGCTTCCCAATTTCTGCAAAGAAGTCAACCATAACTTTGATTGTATTGAATATCTAGATTTAATTTAGGGATTTGCCATCTTTACATTAAATCTCGTGAACCATGAACGCAATATCTGCCTTCTCACTTATTTAGACATACCTTAGTACCTTTAATCAGCATTTCTTAGTTTTCAGTTGATAAGCCTGACATTTTATATGAAATGTATTCCTATGTGTTTTGATCATTTTATGCTACTGTAAATGAGATCCTTTTTCTTAATTTTATAGCTGCATTATTTATTAGCTTTCAACTTCAAACACCGCATTTTTCAATCCTGAAAGTCTTCTTTGCCTCTCGTGCTCTATATTTGTCCAAGCAACTCATGTTTTTATTTTGTTTTAACTCTTCCCTTCTCTTTGTTTTTGTTATGATGACCGGGACTTGGTTGCAGCAGTCTCAGCAGGACACACACAGTTTAGTGCTAGGGCTGGTGCTGGTGTTCAGTTGCTGCAGTACTCAGGCGATGGCGCACTGTTATTCTGTGGGGCGGACAGGAGTGCACTTGGTACATGGGCTGGTCCTGAGGATGAAATTGGAGAGATTTTATGCGAGACAGGCATTCTACTACTGAGCCATCCTGGCAATTAATGCTTTTAGTATTTCTGATATAAATATGATCAGATCCAGAACCATCAGAGGCAAGATCTGAAATTTCAGCTGGTATGTTTCTTCATTTGATCTCTCTGGCTCTATTTATTTATTTGTTTATTTATTCATGTGTTTTATTTTTATTTATTTATGGCTTTTTTTTTCTGGTCTCACCCTGTAATGAGCCAGGAGTGGTCTCACTCCTGGCTCTGCACCCATGAATAACTCCTGGTAGTGCTTAGGGAACCGTATGGGATGCTGGGGATAAAACAAGGGTTGACTGCATGCAAGGCAAATGCCCCCCCCCACCCCCGTACAGTCGTATCAGCCCCCTCTTTGATCTCTTTTATGGCTATTTCTATTCTTCTTTGTTTAGTTCCTCAGATTCTGAACTACAAGAATTGCTGAAAGTGACTTTGAAGGTATTCAAAGTGCCTATGAGTTTATTTCCTGCCAGGTTCTTGGGAATACCGCCAATCCATGGTCATTTGGAACTAAATCTTCGGTGGGGGTTGCACCTATACGGGCAGCTTGCTGAATGTTAGGACTCTTTGTGGGAAATCTCTATTATCCCTTGCAATCAGAGTCAATTTTGAGATAAGTTCACTGTTCTCCATCATGTAGACATAGTTTCCTACCTTATCCTATTTCGAACATTTTCATCCTTTGTAGCTTGCAACACTGTATTCACATGGGAGTTAATTCTCCAAATTCCCACTCAGCTCAAGCTTTAGACAGTGGATAATGTTTTTTAAATCCCATTTCTTGTTCTCCAGGGATTGGAAAATACTATGGGCAAATACCATGTCAGAACTTCCATACCCCTCTAAAGGCAGATTTTCTTATTTTTGTGCTCCTGCTATTTGTACTTTTCTGTCAGCTCAGTCTGTATCATAAAATACCTAAAAATAGCAATTGTCTTTCTTCTGAACATTTAGTCTGCAATGTTGACTGCAACGGAACCTCATAGTCTCTTTAATTACAGTCTGACTAAAGTTAGGTGATATGGGATTGGGTTTTGGTTCCAGTAGCATAAACTTTGGTGAGTCTTTCATTCTCTGCCTCAAAGACTTGATTTGTGGGAAATGATGAGGTAGAAGAAAATTATCTTTATGGATTTGTCCACCTACAAATGCCCTTTGACTTTTAGATGCAACATTTTTTAAATGTACAGGAACTCCTATAGCTATTAATCACGTACGTGTTCTTTTATTTTTATATTGGTGGTGATGAGATAGCTGTACTCAAAAGTGCAATTTTTCTCTGACCTGAGTGACTCATTTATTTTCTCTCAGATAGAGAGAGTTTGAGGTTTTTCTATAGGAGTCTGTACATCTGATTGATGATCATAGAGATTCCCTTTTAAAATATCATGAGTAAAACCAAAGATACCAAAGGGTAAAAGTTGTTTTCTCCCTCTCATGGACTTTAATAGGATTTAGAAGAGGCAAAATTACAATGCTATATTCTTGAAAATAAAATACTCCAGAATTCTCACTCATGTTTATTTTGGGTTATTTTTCCAGATTTGATTTGCATTTATCTAAAAGAGTTATTGGCCATAGAATTCTCTTCAAATTTCCAACTTCAGAGAGAATAACTATACTTTAGCAGATTCAACGCTTTCAAAGGCTTTCAAAAAAACAAACCATAAATCGGCAGTAGGCATTGAAAAGCAAAAATCTTCTTGAAGAAATGCTATTTGTTGCTGAAAACCCATGAATCATAGAAAACAAAATAACCCTAAACTGTGCTTTCTTTCTGTTATTTGAAGTTGGAGGAGCTGTGGCCTTGAAGTAATGAAATGCAGTGAGACAGTACAAGAATACATTATTCAGTTGCTTGGTACATAATGTGATTTAAATTGTCATTCCATTATTCTAGGCTCTTGGGCACTTAAGTTGAGGCAGATTTATGAGCATTTCATAATTAACAAGTGTTCTTCTCTGACAAAGAAGTATCCAAATCTGTGTGTGTCGGGGAGTGAGGGTCTTGCTCTGTCCCCGCTGAGCTTCCTTCAACTCTCTTTCCTCCCACCAGACCATGACTCCATTAACTTTAAAGAGCAAATGAGACACTCACCTTTTCAGTAGTTCTCTCTTCACTCAAATTCAATTTGTTTGCTTTTGGGATGTATTTGTGTAAAAATAGCACCAACATAAGTAGTGTAACATGATGATATGAGGCTACTTAGGGTTCAGAAAAATAATTTGAATCTGTATCATGGTCTATACCTGAAGAACATCCTGGCCGAAGTCTGGGCTCTGTCTTGATTTTGTAAGATGGCCACTTTCAGAAAACCATAAAAGATCCATTTTTGTCATTTTGGTGGGTGTATGAGTCCCATAACTTAAGCAGACATTTACAAGTTCTTTTCTCCAAGATGACTTTGACACATGTTATTTTCAATAGAAATAAAGGACTCTGAGAGAAAACTGGTGTTCTCTGCTTTTCCTCCCTATCTCTGACACATCCATACTCTAGGACCTCTAGACCATGCTCTAGGACCTCTGGGCTTTCATAGGATTCAGAAGAGATAAAAACTTCTAACCAGGCAAGCCCCAGCCTCTCTATTCAGCTATTCCAGAGCTGACACAACATTCCAAAAGGGAGAATGAGTCGTGAGAGATTTCTGATACCCAAATGATGGCCTACTCCCTTCCAATTCATGTGATCACTTGGGGGAAGCCAGGGACATTTGAAAATGCCATCATTCTTGCATTTGGAAAACGCATGTGCCTTGTTTCTGGGGATGTTTGCTTGAAGCAGTAATCAAGAAAGCAAGTATTTGCAGGGAAGGAGGAAGTTCTTAAGCGGACTGAATGCTGCTGAGAGACCAGAGAAGAGCCTCTGGGTTCAACCAGGCAGAAGTCATTGGTGATATTTCAAGAGAGTAGAGAGAGATGATGTTCCACCAAAGGACTCAAAGAAGAGATGAGGACGCAAAGCCCACATGTCAAGATATCTTTGGAATCTTGCTCTGGAGCTAAGGAGGAAATAGGGATGTACCTGGAGAGGTTTAAAAGTAAGTGATAATTTTTATAAAATTGGAAACATTGGAGAGACTTAAGTGCAGACTAGTATAACTCATTGGCAGTGAAGAAATGGGCACAGGAGGGAAAAGGGAAGAGAGCAGGAACAAAGTGAGAGAGTAAATGAAGCCAATGGGCTTAGACTTCACCTACTCAAGGTGAGTGAAGTCTAAACCCAAATCCTTAGCCTTTGAAGTAGAAGGGTAGGTAAGTGGATGAACTGTTTAGAGGACATTAGACTCACTTAACTGTATCTGTTTTACTGAGAAATTAAGGAGAGCAAGAAGAAAAAAAAGGAGAGCAAGAAGGATGGTTGCCACATATATAATCATTAGTCCCTAAGTTTGCAAGAGAAAAGCAGCTTCTGTTCTGAAATGGTTCAGTAAAGCAACAGAAACTGGAAGGACAATAACTTTTGGAATAGCTGCTTTGGTGAGGAAGATATCCTGCTCTAGATTCAAATGATTGGAAATTAAGAAATAACTGAACTTGAAGAAAAATAGTGTTTGGAATTTAATATTTTGGGGAGGGCTGTTTTGCTGATGATAGAGAACGATTCACAAAGATAAGATCATTCCCATTCCAGAGCTCTTGGTGAGGAAGATGAAGAAAAAATCCAAAAACGTTTCTCAGGGACCCAGGAGATGGATCGCAAGCATGAGGAGCAGAATCCAATCTCCGGAGGTGCTGCATACACTGAGTTCTCCTCTGCTGGGCCTCCCAGTCTGCTGCCTGGAGACTCAGTCAGGCGTCTCAAGCAGAAAAAATGTGCAAACACCATGGCTGAGCGCAAACCTCCTGTAAGCATGTGGACAATACTACCCCTAATGTGTGAGACCACAACCAAAATGTGCACAACACATGGTCATACAGACACACCATCAAAAGAAGAAAGGACTTAAAAACATGCTCTGGTTAGAGAGAGTTCAGTGGGTAGGGCACGTGCTTTGCACATGGCTGACCCAGATTTGATCCTCAGCATCCATTTCATCCCCTGAGCAGTGGCAGGGGTGATTCCTAAGTGCAGAACAAGCGAGTAACCCCTGAGTTTTGCCAGGTGTGGTTCTCAAACAATAACAGCAAAAAATGCCATGGTCTCAAAAACGTTAATGAAAGTAATAAGGAGAGTGTAATACATTATCTATACCTGAATCTGAGAGACAGGTATAAGTCAATGAACTGGAAAATAAATTGACTTGAAAAAGTATGCTTTGAGACGTTTCATTCTTTCAAAGGAATATAGAATGGTTGTAGAATTCATTGAAAATAATACATGGAATTAGTTAAAAATATCTATTTGGTAAAGGAATGTAGATTCTAAATATCTGATGTAAATATGTTAGTGTGCTGTTTGGAATCAGAATGCATGAGCTAATGAATTGCGCAGAGGACAGAAACCGTCCTGACGTTACAAAATGCTAACATGATAAAGTAGCAGAGAGAGAGAGAGAGGGAGGGAGAGAGAGAGAGAATAAATCAATATTTAAGGTATCAAATTTGTAGTATATTGTTAAGTGAGAATACAAATTTTTTAAAATTTGTAAAAATTTTAAAAATTTGTATTCTCACTTAACAATATACTACAAATATGTTTAAGATGATTTAAAGATAAATATAAGAGAATCAAACCACATGAATGCTAGAAGAATACACAGGAAACTGTCATTATGAGTATTGTAAACCAAAGATCCTCAATCTATGAAGTTTTCAAAGTGTCAACAAAAAGCTAGAAGAGACTTCATACTTATCTCCTTTGATTAGACTTTTATTTATTTTATTGCTTTTGCTTTTTGGGCCCCACCCCGTGGTGCTCAAGGCTTACTCCTGACACTACACTCAGAGATCACCCTGCAGACTCCAGGAACCATATGGAGTGCCTGGAATCAAACTTGCTTGGTCACAGGTTAGACAAATACCTTATCCACTGTACTGTCACACTGGCCCCCTTAATTAGAATTTTATTTAGAATTTTAGATTATAATTTTATAATCTTAGAATTTTATAATCTTAGAACATTTCTAATCTTAAAACAAGTGAACAGGTATTTTTGATTCACTGTATCACTGTCTTCCCATTCATCATCTATTTGCTCGAGCGGGCACCAGTAACATCTCTATATGTTCTGTCTCATGCTAGTAGAGACCAAGGGCATCTGCTTGCTCCAGGAACATAAAGAGCCTCAAACCATTCCATCAGGTCCTGGGAATAAGGTCTTTAATTGTTATTGGTATTTGGCATATCAAACACGACACGGGTTGGTTGCCAGGCTTTGCCGTGTGGGTGGCATATTCTTGTAGTAACCTCTGATCTCCAGCATTTATCTCGCATAGCGGCTGTGTGAGCTGGGCTGTGATCAGCTCTTCTGCTGGGTGGAGTTTTGACAAGAGGGGAGTCCGGATGTGGAAAATGGCGGCCCTCATAGAGTGATTTTTGATTACAGACACTTTTTAAATTTTCTATTAAAAATACCAACAATTAAAAAACCAGTATTATGAATAAATAACTGGTTAAAATCAATGAGAGAATATTAAGCCACAATAGGTAAACAAACCAAGTATATGAACAGGTTACTTATAATAAAAAATACAAATGAAAATAAATCTAAAATATTTTAAATAAACTTTAATCTTTTATCCAATCTGAAAAGAAAATATCACTTGATCACTTGACATCCTGTTATTTGTCAATTTGCTCTAGCAGGCACCAGTAATGTTTCCATTTGACCCTATCGCGTGCCAGTATAACCCAATGGTATCTGCTTGCTTCAAGAATACAAAGAGCTTCAAACTGTTCATTCAGTGACTTGACAAAGAAGTTTGACCATCTCGTAGGTGGGTGGCCATGTGATCTTTTGACATCCTGTGGGATCTAGTCAGTAACGGCTCTAGTCCAGTGGTCGTCGCCAAATCACATTACATGTCCAACCCATCTGATTTTCGATGCCTTGGCAAACAAGACAGTGTCCCTGACTCTGGAACAGCAACAGAGGTTGGAACTCTGGAGTCCTTCTCTCACTTGAGTGAGGCGTGATATTCCAAGCATAGCACTTTCGATTCCTCTTTGGGAGACCTGAATAGCGTTCTCATCCTGCTTCGTAGGGCCCAGGTCTCTGAGGCGTATGTTAATGCAGGGAGAACGGTGGAGTCAAAGAGATGTGCCCGGAGCCGGAGGTTCTTTGTCCTTTTAGCTATTTCTTCGATGCCTTTGAAGGCATTCCATGCCGCTCTCTTCCTCCTGCGCAGCTCAGGTTTTAGGTCGTTCATCATGTTGAGTTCTTGACCTAGGTACACATAACTGCTGCGTACAGAGATGTTTGTTCCATTGAGAGTGAATGGGGCCTTTGGAACTAGTTCGTTTTTCATGAACATTGTTTTGTTGAGATTCTGCTGTAGACCTGTAGATTTCAGAAGGGAGAAAGAAAATATACAAATTATTACTAAATGTTTGGAAAATGTAGATTCTCTAGTTATACACATAAGTTATATTTCCTAAATGTATAAGTGATAAATCAATACTATTAAAATATAAAAATATTGATATGTTCATTTCAATTGTAAATGCAAAGAAAAGCAATTTTTGTATCAGAACTTAGTAATATTTTAGTATAGGAAAATTGAAAGAAACTCCACAGTGAGTAATATAGTAGATACATCAACCACTTTAATAGCATACTTTTTGTAAGACTTTAACCTAAGAAAATAATCATAATTATAGATAAGGAGAAATAGCTAAATTTTAATTATATTTATACCAGTGGGAAAAATTATATGTACATAGTGGAATAGAAATGTGTCAAAGGTTAACAGGAGCTGTCTGTGGTTATAATGAGTAAGTACATTCTTCATCGTTTATATTCTAAATTTAAACTTAAGTACATATATTTTTCAAAGCAAATTGACAAAATATTTTCTTTTTAAATAGGCAAATGTGCTGAAGGCCCATCATATTTGCATAGATAATGTTCAAGATAATCATCTCCTATGTATGATTTGATTAAGGTAGAGAGAAGTCTTAGTTGTGGATGAATAGTCAGAAAAGATATATATATATATGTATATATAATATATATGATCATTCTAAAGTTTTATTTTTACCATTATAGATTAGAAATTTTTAAATTTCCAAATCTAGTATGTTATACATAGAGAATTTATATATATCACTGTCACTGTCTTCCTGTTCATCATCAATTGGCTCCAGCAGGCACTGGTAACATCTCCATATGTCCTGTCTCATGCTAGTAGATCCCAAGGGCACCTGCTTGCTCCAGGAACATAAAAGAGCCTCAAACCATTCCATCAGGTCATGGGAATGAGGTCTAAAATTGTTACTGGTATTTGGCATATCAAATACGACATGGGTGGCTTGCCAGGCTCTGCCGTGTGGGTAGCATACTCTTGTAGTCATCTCAAAATCCAGCATTTATTGATGAACCGTGCGGCCACTTGCGGCCGCCAGGCTGTTATAGGCTGGTCTGCTGGGTGGAGTTCTGATGAGAGGGAAATCCGGATGTGAAAATGGAGGCCCTCATGGAGTATGGGGGTCCTCTGGCATGTAGCAAGGCTCTGCAGGGGTGGTGGGCCAGGGCTAGAACCGCCATCCCTCCCAGGCGCCTCGTGAGCAGCTGGGCACAGGGAGAGCCAGTAGCAGCTCTGCCCCATGTCGGTGAGTCTCTGGATCAGCATACCTGAGCCAGATTTACGAAAGACTGAAGCAGGTGGGTCTGATGAGCAGATCTGTGATAGGCTGGTCTGCTGGGTGGAGTTCTGATGAGAGGGAAGTCCGGATGTGAAAATGGAGGCCCTCATAGAGTGGGGGGGTCGTCTGGCTTGTAGCAAGGCTCTGCAGGGGTGGCGGGCCAGGGCTAGAACCCACCATCCCTCCCGGCGCCTCGTGAGCAGCTGGGCACAGGGAGAGCCACTAGCAGCTCTGCCCCATGTCTGTGAGTATATATATATATATATATATATATATATATATATATATATATATAAAAAGATATATCTGTATATCTTTAAATACTCTGTTATCTTACTCTGAGACAAACATTGTGTATGGATAACAGTTCAATCAAATACACTAAAGTAGTTTTACAAAACAATGCACTGGAGTATTTTTGCCAAAAATGTAGTATATGTACACATTATAATAAAGCAAAATGTTTGTTGGTTAGTTAAATGGATAAACCAAATGTTTAAGAAGTGCTCCTGTAATATCTGAGTGGATTAATTCTATCATATGCAGGTTGTCCAGCTTAAATCTCATAATTAGAATCTAGCAAGAAAATGACTGAACAGATGACAAGAATACAAATGAGTAATTTATCCTAGTATATAATTAATTTATGTTATACTCTGCTTATAAAAAATTTGAAGTAAGCCCATACATAGCTCAAAAACTCATTTCTATTATTAACGGTTTTGCAAACAGCACACTGCTTTTATATTTAATTTAATTTCATTATTATCTTCTAAAGCAACTGTTTTTCTTTTGAAATATTAAAGAAGAAAGAGGTCATATTGGGTATATAACTTATTACCACAGCAGGTTCTGCTACTTTATTTTTTATAACATATTTATTTTCTTGTCTTTTAAAAAATTCACAAGACTTTCTCAATTCATGAATGAAATATTTTCATATTTTTGAAGCACCAACTTTATTTTTTAAACTCTGGTTATGTTCAAATTTATAACCTCTCGTCCTATTTTCCTGTCCATTGGTTCTAAGCATGATAGCCACAAACCAAGTAAAATTCCTTAAAATGTCAACTAAGAGTCTGAAATATAAGCATGCTATAAAGAAAGAACACAATAGACTGGCATTATATTTTTCCCTTTCCTTCTGTTCGTTGTTGATGACTGGGTGACACACGTTCCTCACGGTGTTTGCATACTTAGATATGGTGCTTGGGTGGGTTATATACTTTTCTTTCTGGTGTTCACCATAAATCATACAATGCTGGGATTGCACCAAGCATCAGAGTGGTACTAGGGACGGTTTTCAAGGAAACAGATCACCACTGTTTTGTAACATATTTTTTTAAGTCTTTAATCTAAGATCATAATCATAATCATGATAAGGAGAAATAGGAAAATTTTAATTATATTTGTGCCAGTGGGAAAGACTAAGGGTCTGAACCCAAACTCCTAGACTGTGACATAATTAGGCTGCATAACAGCCAACTATCAGGAGGGTCTGGTGAAAATTTAAACTCCTCTTACCTTTAATAATAAAAAATAGGGAGGCTGAGTATTTAGATGGTTTTTGTTTTACTTTTTTTAATTTTATTATACCACCGTGAGACATACAATTATAAGGATGTTCATAATTGGGTCTCTGTCATACAGTGTTCCAGTACCCAGCCCTCCACCAGTGCCCCACTCCCACCACCAATGTCCCAACACTCCCTCCCTCCCAACCCCAGCATGCCCCTATAGCAGGCACCTTTTCTTTCTCTCTTTCTCTCTCTCTCTATCTCTATTTCTGTCTCTGTCTTTTCTTTCTCTCTTCTCTTACACTTTGTGGCTTGCCCTACAGATATTAACTGTTTATGATGTAAGTCTCTATGTGTATATTTAATAGTGAGTTCTAGTCTGACATTATAATTCCTCATTCCTCATCAACCTCCCCAATTTATTGCAACTACAATGATCACTACAGTGAATAAATGTGAAAGATCCTGGGAAGGGCCTGGTCCTAACCTTCATTATTATCGTGGCCGCGTGTCAGCACAGCTGTGGGTCTGGTCTGTCCCTTGTCCGGCTTTGCTGGCTGTGGAGGTTGCAAGCCCGTAGCCATGCCTGCCGACATGGAGGTGGAGGAGCCCAAATCCCCACTCCAAGACCAACCAGCGCGGCCTCCCCGCACTGTCTGCTAACCCTAGGAGCTATGTTGGACTCGGCCAAGGGCTGAGCCATTTACCGTCCTGCGGAACTCCATGGGCTGCTCCTCATGGCGTAGCTGTGGGTCTGGTCTGTCCCTTGTCTGACTTTCAGAGGTCTTTGTTCTACTCCAAAGAACTCCACGTAGGTACTGATCTTCACTGTCTCTTCTTCTGTTCCTCTAGTTTTAACTTTCTTTCGGCATTTATTTTGATTTTGACTCTGACCCTTAGTTTACTCATTTGCATCTGACAGCTTTTTAATTGCAAGAATTATGAAAGTCCCACTCTTTGCAAGCTTTTTGTGCTATTTCTCTCACAAAGGCCTTGCAATTTAAAAAAAACAGTTTCTTTCAGGTGCTTTAATAACCATCATCATTCTTTGTCTGCCAATAGTTTTATGAGTGTAAATCATCCATAGCCTATCTGAAACCTGGTTTCCACATATTTAAAGTGATTAAAATACTTATTTCAAGGCTTATAGTGAAAGAGACGCTGAAATGAGAAAGTTCTCAAAGGCGCGTTGTCCAGTGAAATGCTAACACTGTTGTTATCTCAAGACCAGAATGTTTCTAACACTGACTTTCCTCCCAGTGTCTCTGAGGCCTTCTGCATCTATAATTGAATCTTCCATTTTCTCTTTGTTAATATTCTAAGTTTATGCAGCAGCCTACATGCAGCCATAGTCTGGGGCCCACATATTAGCCTTGATTCTGTCCCAGTTTATCTACAGGACACAGTCAGAGCCCCAAGCAGAGACGTCTGCACTGTGGCAAGCTGAACTTTAAACAAAGGCATGACACAGATCAATTAGGAAAGTATTTAGAAGAGCTGGTAAGAATGAGAGCAATTTCCATTTTATTGTGGTTCTTTGAAGCTGATGTAGTGACTCTGCTATAACTCTGTAAATGCAATAGATGATTTCAAATACAATAATCCAGAGATGCATGCCAAGAGATTCAGATAACTTTAATAGAGGCCTTTAAAAATCTCAGTCAGTGTCTGAATTCTACTTTATGTATCTTTCCCAATAATTGGAGTGGTGGATAAGCACAGATTGTGGATCTTTTCTTTTTTTAATAATTGTGAGAGATGCACCCAGTGTTGTTTGGGGCCTGGCTCTACCAAGGCTACACACCGCAATGCTGGGCAGAGTAAAAGTGGCGTCACGTGGTGGTGCCAGTGATCACATGAGAATAAGGTATTATTCTCATGATAATGCAAATGGGCTTAACCATTAAACCATATTCCTGCTTCTCTAAGTATTTTATTTTCACCAAGAACTTACTTAACCATTTAACCATATTCCCGTTCCTCTAAGGATTTTGTTTTCAACAGGAACTTGCAGCAAGTATTCCAACACAAACTTTCTAAGTCTAGAAATAGTTTGTGATATTTTCTAGAAATATTTTGTGATGCCTTTAATGATATTTCTTTCTTTGGATGGTTTATTTTTCTGGTTTTGAGTCTCACCCAGCAGTGCCCAGGGTTTCCCTCCTGCTTCTGAGCTCAGTAATCCCTCCTGGCTGGGTTCAGGGGACCATGTGGAGTGCCAGAGATCGCATCCAGGTCAGCTGCATGCAGGGTAAACATCCTACCCGCCTTACTTTCTTTCTGGCCCTTTAGTGATCTTTTTAAGATCAACCCACTAGTTTTCAATTCTCAAATATACTCATTAAACACCATGTGCCAGGAAATTCTCTATAAATGTGTGTGAACTGTATGCAGAATAGCTACTATCTCCCACCTCAAAATAAAAACAAAAAACAAATTCTGCTCTGGTTTGCACTAAACATGAAATTATAGAACAGAAGTGCTAGAAATAAACATTTTTCTAAAAAAAGTAAACACAGGAACAGAGCTAACCATATGAAAGTGATAGTAATGTTCTTCTGTTTGTGCCTTTGTTTGACACTTTCATTAGCGTGACCAGAGGGATTCCATCTAAAAAACGGGAAAGAGGAAGCCTGAAGTTCCTGCAGGAAGGAACCTTTCAGGTAGAGAAAGCAACATTGCAATGGGATGAGTCCTTGGAGGTGTGTGCCACATGCAAGGGTCTGCAAGGAGACCTTAACCCAAGACAGAGGAAGGAAGGGGAAGGTTGTGGAAGGGGGCCCATGGTGTCAGTGTCTGACAGAGCCTTATAGAACGTCACAGGGCCACGAACTTCCCTCTGAGAAAGAGAACCAATAAGAACAGTCAGCACTGAGCAGAAGAGCAACGGGACAGACTCACATTTAAATAACATCACTCTGGATGCAGGGCGGGAAGAGAGGACGTGGGGAAGTGGGAATGAAGCCAAGAGAGCCCCGAGAAGGCTACTGCAACAACCTTGGCAGGAGATGATGGGAAACTGCAACAGGATCATGATCCCATCATGAAGGTGTTATTCTCATGATAATGCAACTTGGTGCACTGAGTTTAGGAGACACGCGATTCAGGAAAGTTTGTATTCACTAAGTAAGAACAGTCTGCAAGGAAAATCAGTTACAGAGATTTAGATGGTCTACTTAGGTCTGTCTAGGATTGCAATATAGAAAGAGGGACCAAAGTGTTGTAAGATCTTTTAGAGCAGCAAAGCAAGGATCTTGGCTCTCGTCATTTATGGTAAACATTATACTGGCTGCCTGAGTCAGATGAAAAACACTAGGAAAACAAACAAAAGGCATGTAAACTGGAAAATAAAACTTTTTTATCAGGTGGCATAATCATTCCTATAAAAAATCCTACAAATATTTACTGAGATGTAAGTTTTTTTTCAGTGCCTAATTTTTTTTAAATTTTTAAGTTTTACAATTACAAAGATATACAATTAAAAGTTCATATTTGGGTTTTGGTCATACAGTGTTCCAGCACCCATCCCTCCACCAGTGCCCATCTCCCACCACCAACGTCCCCGGTTCCCTCCCTCTCCCCAGCCCTCTTCCATGGCAGGTTCTTTATTTCTTTCCCTTTGAGAAGTAAGTTTTAGCAAGCTTAGTAAAGTTAGAGGCTATGAGATCAGCATTAAGAAGTTAACATATATGCCTTTCTAATATCAATGAATGAATATAATGGAAAATTTAGAAATCAATATTTATAATAGAAAAGAAATCAAAATGCTTAAGAAAATGTTAACAAACATTTAGCTGGAGAGATGGTACATGATTTCTGGTGGTTGCTTTGCTCTGCTGACAGTGATCCAATCCTTGCACCACACATTATCTTCTGAGTTCCACTGGGGTTACAGTGGAACACTGATCTGTGAATACTGATCTGTGAATAGCCCCCTGAAAATGTGAGTAGGGTGAAAATGCCCTAAGACAAGTACAATGAAAATGACAAAGACATTGATAGAAAATATTTTAGAAATCTAAATAAATGAAGAGCTATCTTGCTTATGGATAGAAATGTTCAATATGTTAAAATGTCCACTTATGTAGCTGGAGCGATAGCACAGTGGGTAGGGCATTTGCCTTACAAGTGGCGATCCGGGTTCAATCCCGGCATCCCATTTGGTCACCTGAGCACAGCCAGGAGTAATTCCTGAGTGCAGAGCCAGCAGTAACCCCTGAGCATTGCTGTGTGTGACAAAAAAACTAAAAAAAGTCTACTTCACTCTATTCTGTTGATTCAAAGTAGTTTAGTAGTTATATAAGGACAATGGTGATGATGTTGTGTAAGAGCCGAGAAACTTATGACATTTAAATGGAATTTCGAAAGATTTGGAATAGCCCTAACAACTTTGTCCATACCTTTATTTACTTACTTATTCATTCATTCATTCATTCATCTATCCATCCACCTACTTATTTATTTATCTATTTGTTTATTTTTATTTATTTGTCTGTTTATTTATTAATTAATTTGTTTGTTTGTTTATTATGAGGACAGGGGATTGAATTCAGGCCTCACAAGCTGAACCCCAAACATGAACCATGACATAACTTTGGAAAAGAGGTATATGTGCACTGTTTTGTCAGGGAAGGTTGGAGTCCCTGATAGTATTGGGGAACAAGTTCCCTTTTACTTCAAGGACCAGAGACAGACAGTCAAACCATGAATTCAGCACAGCTCCAAAAGACTTTTACTTATCATGAATAATTAAACAAATTCTGCTACTGCAATCCAAAACTGGGGTAGGTCCCAAACCTCTAGCTTCTGGCTAGACTTCCGACCATATGCTCAGGCTGAGATCGTCCACCACAATGGATGCTTCTTTTCCAAAACACAGGTATTATTTCCTCCAAAGGCACCAAAAGCCCAAGGCCCCAGGAACAGACTGTCTTTGCAAAGACAAAAGCCAGCACTCACATGCAGATCTTCTAGGTGATCACGCCTAGCCCAGGTCTAGTCAAATGCTAGTTGCCAGAGCCAAGCCTCTTCTGTCTCAGTGGCTCCTGTGCAGTACTGGCACCATGGAGAGGGGCCTAGATAGGAAAATATCTAAGAATAAAAGCAGTATTTATATACATAGGGAATAACATCATAATTTTAGATCACGAACTTCATGCACCCAGATGTATATCTCCCAACATCCACAAGGTCCATTTCTATTCTTCTCCAGAGTAATTTTGAATGCTCTGCCTTTAGTTTTACTGAGAGTCAATTTCGCTTGCCTGGAGGCAAACTTAGCATGGTTCCTTCCTGGATCTTAGCAGAGACATTTATTTAAAACAATTTTTTATATATTTAAAAAAATTTATACTGGGGCTGGAGTGATAGCACAGCGGGTAGGGCATTTGCCTTGCACGCGGTCAACCTGGGTTCGATCCCCAGCATCCCATATTGTCCCCGAGCACTTCCAGGAGTAATTCCTGAGTGAAAAAGCCAGGAGCAACCCCTCAGTATCACCAGGTATGACCCATAAAGCAAAAAAAAAAATTATACCACTATGAGATATACAATTACAAAGAAGTTCGTGTTTGGATTTCAGTCATACAGTGTTCCAGCACCATTTCTCCATCAGTGCCCATTTTCTACCACCGATGTCGGCTCATTCCCTCTCCCTTCCCCAACCTCACTCTATAGTAGGCACTTTGCCTCTTCTTCTTCTCTCTCTCTCTTTCTTTCTCTCTCTCCCTCTTTCTCTCCCTCCCTCTTTCTCTCTCTCTCTCTTCCTTCTCTTACACATTGTGACTTGCACATTAGAGGTTCTCTTACACATTAGAGTTTATCATGTATATCTCTTTGCCTACATTCAATGCTCAGTTATAAACTGGTATTATAATTTCCAACAATTATTAGTACACTGTTTCCTTCTCTGTCTTACCTAACCTCTGACTCCCACACACTTACAGTAGATTCCACCCACTGACAAGACCTCCTGATCCATGTTCTATTTTTTTAATGGAGAATCCAACATGGCCAGGCTTTCTTCTGGTAAATTCTAGATGCCCTGTGTGGGGGCTCTTGGGGGTTATGAGAAAAGTACACAAACTAGCTGGCATAGAAATCATGCTAGAAATATAATGCTATTCCAAGATTTATTAAAGTCAGACTGCCTTTTCCAACCCTGCCCTCAATCTCCTATTGAGATTTGCACAAGAGGGACCTGATTAGCATGAGGGTTTGGCCTCTGGGCAATGCAAATGGATTTGAGCTGCAGAAACAGAGTTCCCTAGGGCCTGTCCTCCAGTACTGTCTGATTTCAAGACTTACATTGTCAATAGCAACTTGGTATCTGCTAGAGATAGGCACAGTTGTCAAAGGAGTACTATAACTATTCCAAAAATCAACCTATATACATATATACACACACAGTGAGAAAAAATCCTGCAGTTTTCTGCTCTAAGGATCAAACTGGAGAATTCCAGGTTGGGCAAAATGAACCAAGGGGAGAAGGACAAATACCATGTTGTTTTTTTCTTACAAGGACTATGAAGAGTAAGGAATTTGGTAAACAGTAAGGAATTTAAAATATAGCCCATGATAACAGGTGCAGAAATTCAGTCTGTTGAACTGGATTTGCTAAGTGCAGAGTATAGGGGCCTTATATGCAGTGGTGAGGGAGCTGTAAACGTGAGCGACTTTACAGGCCTGACATTATTACAGCCTTACAAGTCTTGTGCTTAATGACGCTTTAATAACGGAATTAAAAGGTAGAATGCAATCATGGCTGATTGAGTTTCATCAAAGAAGTCAGAGCATCTTAATGGGAAAAGGATAATCAATCTTTTTTATAAGTAGTATTGGTAAAACGGAATATCATCTGGAAAAATACAAGCTTTGATCGAGACACTCCACGTATGTTTTTGAGGGTTTTAGCACGTGTGTGATGCTAAGGGAGGTAACTGCGCCCTGAAACCATGACTGTCAGGTGACAAGTAATGGGAGCAGGAGGAGAGGAGGTGACATGGGGATGTTGGTGGGGAGGTCACAGACACTTTGGTTGTGATGATGCCAATAACTTTTTAAAAGTATTTTATGTGCTTTATTTCTTTTTTTTAATTAATATTTTATTATACCACCGTGAGATATACAGTTATGTTGTTCATGTTTGGAGGTTTTGGTCATACAATGTTCCAGCACCCCGCCCTCCACCAGTGCCCATTTACCACCTCCAATGTCCCCAATTCCCTCCCCCTTCCCATAGCCTGCCTAAATGGCAGGTTCTTTATCTCTTTTCTCTCCCTCTCTCTCTTTTCCTTCTCTTACACATTGTGGGTTGCACTACATACACTTAGAGGCCATCATGTGCATTTTTTGCCTGTATTTAATGCTCAGTTCTAGGTTGGTATTAGCCCTTTTGACATTTATTCGCACATGTTCCCTTCTCTGTCTTACCTAACATCAATGGCAGTAACTTTTTATGTCAGTATAAAAATTCTGAACATGGTTGTAACCCTGTCACTTAAACTATAATACAGAACATTTAAAATATATAAACTTTGATATTTACTTGTTGCTCTGAGCAAAAGTTAGTTTGAAATGATTTATGGCTTCAAGTATTAAAAGCAACAACTATAGGGAGGGACAGGGAGAAGCAATAACTATGTCACTTATTAGGAGAAAACCTGAGTGAAGATTGCTGAAAAGGGTCTTAAATAAGACACAAAAGGGTGTGAACCCTCAGAAAGTACAAATTGATAAACCAGACAAAATTTAAGAATTTTTGACTCAGAAAAACCATTATGAAGAAAAAGCAAAGGTACATCAGATACAAAGAGAAATTATTTGCAATAAACTTATATTCAAGATAGGAGTGATAGGACAGTGGGTAGGATGCTTGCTGTGCATGCAGCCCCCAGGCTTAATCTCTGGCATCCCATACAGTCCCCAAGTATCGGAATTCAGCACCACCAGACGTCATCATTAGTGACTTCTAAGCGCAGAACCAAAACTACTGAACATCAATGGTGTGGTTCCCCCTCAAAAAAAAACCTCCAAAGCTAAAAAAATAAAACAAAAGAACTAAGAAACTATATCCAGATTTTAGAAAGAATTTGCTACCAATATTAGAATGAGTCAATAAAAATGTAAAGATGCACATAGATCAGTGTCGCCTATTACTGCCCCTCTGCCACCTTAGAAGCAGCTGGACAGTTCCTGCTGTGTTTCTTTATATGCCAGGATCTAGCAATTCTACCTTGAGGCACTGATCTAAGAAAAATCAGAGTTGAGCACCAATCCACATAGGTTTTTGCTAAAATGTTTTCTGTGGATGTATTCATTAAAAAAAAAAGAAAAGTAAAAAGAGAGAACTGGAATGAACCCAAATGTCCAACAGCAGTTACATGAACGAATGGTGGCATATTCTCACAGTGAGATTCTGCTCAGTAATAAAAGGTTCCAACTAAAGATTCTCACCCGTGGATGAATCTTAATGCAATTTGCTAAGCCAAAAAAGTGAGAAACAAAAGACTTTTTTTTTTTTTACATCCCAAGGACATGACATTCTGGAAAAGGTGATATCACCACGACATTACTTGTAAGCCAATGCATTGGGCAGGGATGGAGCAAGAATTCACAGCTAAGGGCAAAGCAGAATGCGGGGGGATGTTGGGGGGTGGATGGAAATGTTCCGTGTCTTCTTGATTGTGAAGCCAGTTTCAGGATGGCATATGAGTCCCTAAACCTGGACAGTTCAAACGAATGTCTTGGATGTCAGCTGTACCTCAGTGATGCTAATTTAAAACAAACTTACAAATGCATATAAGAAGATGGCAAAAGTTGGAGTAAATGTAGGATCCTGTCTTTACCCCAAATATAGAATAGTAAAAATCAAATGTAAGTCAAGAAAGTTAAGTAATTCAAGGGTTTACGGCACTTGTCTCTATGTGGTCAGTTTGGCTCCCATTACCAAATGTCCTACAGCCTCTGGGCCTGTGGCCCTTAGCTCATCTGGACTGTATCGAAATATCAGTGGGTGGCTGAGAATCTTTGGGGAGAGGCCCCTGGACTTCCTGAGCATTTCTGGGTAATGTGAGGAATTCAATTGCCATCTATTTACTAAACGAGTATTTGTAACCAGTTTTCCTGAAAAATGAACGAGTGGCCAAGAAATCAAGATTGCTATCTGTCGGTGTCTTGACCAAAGATGCGGTATAGGAATAGAAATGGGGAGCTGTAGAGCCCGGGGCCAAGTAGGTTCATGTGTTCAGCTGAACCGGGGCAGCAGCTACTGTGGTGAAAGGCAGAAAGTGCATCTCTCTTTGGGTGCAGCTGCCTGGGGTCTGGCATGTGACGGGAGAGGGCGAAAACCCTGAAACTGATTCTATCCTTTCTCTATCTCCATCTTGGGGGAATAGTCGGATTTAAGTTTACTTGGATAGGGGGCGGGAAAGGGATAGATGGTTTGTGTTTTGGAAAATGGTGACTTTTTTTAAAAAATATTTATTATACCACCGTGATAGTCTGGTCTGCTGGGTGGAGTTGTGACAAGAGGGAAGTCCGGATGTGGAAGATAGCAGCCCCCATGGAGTCGGGGGGTCGTCTTGCTTGTTGTGAGGCTCTGCTGGGGTGGCAGGCCAGGGCTAGAACCCGTCATACCTCCCAGCCACCTCATGAGCGGCTGGGTAAGGGAGAACAAGGAGCAGCTCTGCCCCATGTCTGAGAATATTAGTCAGAACTATAAATTTCAAGTTATAGAAAGAAAGACAGAATTAGACAGAATTCTTATTGAAAGAATTCTCACCTAAAGGAGAATACTTTAGGTGAGAGTAATACTTTACCTAATACTTTACCTAATACTTTAGGTGAGAAAGTATTCTCCTTTAGGTGAGATTAATTTCTACTGGAAGCTCTACTCATCAAATTTTACTATGCTCACAGGTGAAGATGAGCAGAATAAGGAAAGACTAACTCTAGGAGTAACTCCTCAGAGACACCCAGAGGGCCTAAATATACAAAACAGAATTAGACAGGAAAAGACAGAATTATAGAGAGACAGACATGGGGCAGAGCTGCTACTGGCTCTCACTGTGTCCAGCCGCTCATGAAGTGCCGGGGAGGGATGGCAGGTTCTAGCCTTGGCCTGCCACCCCAGCAGAGCCTCACAACAAGCCAGTTGACCCCCCCACACCAGGAGGATCTCCATTTTCCACATCCGGACTTCCTCCTCGTCAGAACTCCATCCAGCAGACCAGCCTATCACAGCGCACGGCCACGCCGTTCATCAATAAATACTGGATTTTGAGATGACTACAAGAGTATGCTACCCGCACAGCAGAGCCTGGCAAGCTACCTGTGTCGTATTTGATATGCCAGATACCAGTAACAATTATAGACCTCATTTCCATGACCTGATGGAATGGTTTGAGGCTCTTTATGTTCCTGGAGCAAGCAGGTGCCCTTGGGCTCTACTTTCATGAGACAGGTCATATGGAGATGTTACTGGTGCCCGCTTGAGCAAATCGAAGATGAATGGGAAGACAGTGATACAGTGATACCACCGTGAGATGTACAATGACAAAAATGTTCATGTTTGGGTTTTGGTCATACAGTGTTCCAGCACCCATCCCTCCACCAGTGCCCATTTCCTACCACCAATGCCCCTGATTCCCTCCTTTCCCTTAACCTGCCTCTATGGCAGGTTCTTTATCTCTTCTCTCTCTCTCTCTTTCTCTCTCTCTCTTCCTTCTCTTACATATTGTGAATTGTAATACATACACTTAGAGGTTATGTGTATCTTTTGCCTGTATTTAATGCTCAGTTCTAGGCTGGTATTATCACTTTTGACAACTATTAGCACACTGTTCCCTTCTCTGTCTTACCTAACCTCTGACTCCCACACATTTGTGGTAATTTCCACATTTGTCAAGACCTCCTGATCCATGTTTCACCTGACCTTGGATATTGGTATTATAATATGTATGTATATCTATACACACATATTTATATCATGCAAATAAATGCAGCCATTCTATATCTGTCTTTTTCCTTCTGGCTAATTTCACTCAACATGATCCTCTCCATGTCCATCCATTTATAGGCAATTTTCATAACTTCAATTTTTCTAACAGCTGCATAGTATTCCATTGTGTAGATGTACCAACATTTTTTTTATCCAGTCATCAGTTTTCAGGCACTCTGGTTGTTTCCAGATTCTGGCTATTGTGAATAGTGCTGCTATGAAAATAAAAGTGAGGATGGTGTTTCCACTATGTGTTTTTGGTTTCCCAGGGTATATTCCCAGGAGCGGTATAGCTGGGTCAAATGGGAGCTCAATTTCTGGTCTTCATATTGTTTTCCAAAAAGGCTGTACCAATCGACATTCCCACCAACAATGGATGAGAGTCCCCTTTTTCCGCATCCACGCCAGCACTTGTTGTTCTTGCTTTTTTGGATATGTACCAGTCTCTGTGGTAAGATGATATCTCATTGTTGTTTTGATTTGCATCTCTCTGATGATCAATGATAATGAGAATTTTTTCGTGTCTTTTGGAATTTGAATTTCTTCCTTGTGGAAGTTTCTGTTGGAAAATTGTGTTTTAGCAATGTCACACTGTGTCCCGCTTACCTGGAGACAGCTGCTGGTCAGAATTTAAACGAGGGGATTGATCCTGGCATGTATTTGCCTTGTACATGGCCGACCGGGTTCAATTCCTGGCAGCCCACATGGTTCCATGAGTACTTCCAGGAATAACTGCTGAGTGCAAAGTCAGGAGTAACCTCTGAGTATCGCTGGGTATGCCTCCCTGCCAAAAAAAGAATCAGAATGAACAACCATAAGAGAAATATTCCCAAAGAATTCTCAGCCACTCAGCAAGAGGCTCTAGCCTTGACCTTTTGCATCCTGGGTTTATCTTTTTGCTCCCAGAAGCATCACCAAGAATGGCTCCAGAGCAGTTACAGAACACAATAACAACAACAGGATAGGAGTAATATGAAAGGAACATTTTTATTTTATTATTTTTTGTTACTGGCCCGCCACCCCAGCAGAGCCTCAACAAGCCAGACAACCCCTCACTCCATGAGGGCCACCATTTTCCATATCTGGACTTCCCTTTTGTCAGAACTCCACCCAGCAGACGACCCTATCACAGCCCAGCTCGTGCGGCCGTGCGGTTCAAATCAATGCTGGATTTAGGGGTGACTACAAGAGTATCCCACCCGCACGGCAGAGCCTGGCAAGCTACCCATGTCGTATTTGATATGCCAAATACCAGTAACAATTATAGACCTCATTCCCATGATCTGATGGAATGGTTTGAGGCTCTTTATGTTCCTGGAGCAAGCAGATGCCTTTGGGCTCTGCTAGCATGAGACAGGACATATGGAGATGTTACTGATGCAGGCTCGAGCCAATCAATGATAAAAGGGAAGACAGTGATACAGTGATACAGTGATTTGTTTTAAAATAGTTGAAATAGAATAGTGGAAATTAGTTGAAACTAAAAAAAAAGTAAAAAAGGAAGAAAAAATTCATAATCTCAGTGTTTAAGGTGGTCACTAGGTATTTTGTGTCTAGATTAGTTTGATCTGAAAAAAGATAAATTTTAAACAATAGTAACAATAATCTCTGGTAAACTTCTCAGGACATTTATTTTTTTCTCAATAAAGGCTTGGAAATCATTAGTATCATTTTTAAACTATGTCTAGGATGCTTGCCTTTGCTTATGGTTGCCAACGATACAATTCTGTTTATTAAATTATTATTATGGTAGCACCAAAACTAAAATGCCTTAAAATGTTTGCAAATCTCTGTTAGAGAAGTGATAATTTTACTCTGTCTGCTTTCATTTCATAGCCAAGAAGCTATGAAAATTCAAAGTCAAGTTTTCCCATGAAGATCTCAAGTAGAGCTAAGAATTATCAAGGGACCAAAGTGCTCTTGACCATATCTCAAAGAAAACAATGCACATTTGCAAATCAACATACTCCAATGACTTTTATCTTGCAGGAGTCTTACCAATTTCAAAGGGATAACCACCATCTTTCATGTTTAAAAACATTTCATTGAAGTTGGCGATGATGTGTCCACAAACTTATGATAGAGTGCGGTCTATTTATCCCTACAATGCTCATCTTTTCACAATCCTTACTGGTATAACTCAAATTGTTTTTCATTGCCGACAGTAAGGGAAAACAGAGCAAAGAATTCTCTATCACTTCTTGCCTGTCAACCATTCTTCTTTGGTCATATCTATTTCTCTGCCTTCTATTTAATGAATAGAAGCCAGACAGTCTGTTTAGCTGTAAAAAGAATAAAGCAGAGTCTTGGGCTTTGCAAAGAAAATCACAAATGTGCAATGACCTTGAAAATCTTGTTTCTCAAGGTGGTCCCAGATTACCAAAAGAAGACTGATTTTGGATCACCCTCTTCATTTGCATCTGAGACATTTGTGCGATGCACACAGTAGAAATACAGAGAGGGTCAGGGTTTTATTTTTTAAGGGGGAAGTGCATTTTGGATCCCATTGTAGAATGGAGTCATGAGAATGTGTTGAGATAACAACTATGCTGAACAGAAGCGTCACAAGGCATTGAGGTAACTGTAGGACACACAGAATCTCTGGTCCTCTTCAGGGAAAGCTCAGAAATTCCTAATGCAGTCATCCATGTCCATACTATTTAGTGTCTATAGTAAGTGACCTGATTTCATTAAAGAATACGTTTTGTGTAGTTAGTGAATCATAAAGTAATGAGGTTATAGCCACTGAAAAAATGTCTACCGATGGGGATTATCATTCTGGGCAGGATATTTAAATCACATTATAGCAAAACCTAAAACAAAACAAATGACAAGAAGAAGGTAAGTGGACTACTGTTGAGCTTGTATTTAAGACCTCATTAGCATTTCTGCCTGAACTATATTGTAAAAAATTAGCATGTATATGCTCTCAGGATGTCTATGTAGATGCTATCAGAATATACAAATAAGTCTCAATTTTATCAATGACAGCTCAGTGAACTTGACTTGGTGTTATGCAGTACAAAGCTATTGAAGTTTTTTGTCTATTAAGTGTAATAATAATATTCACCAATATTTATGAAGCTCTTACTATGTGTTAATCAGCATTCTAAAGACTCTGATTATCAAATTTCTATCTTTCTCACTCTATGAAGTACTATAAGCAACATTTCATTTTTATGATGAACTCATGTGGCTTCATAAGTTTAAACAATTTGCTGAAAGTCCAGCAACTATAGAGGTTGAGACCCAGGTCAGTTAATTTGTTAGAGTTTAACTAGAAGCTCAGGTGCTTGACCTGTATACCTACCCCAGTGATTTCGAATATTTTAGGCACTCTGATTGGGAGACCTCTAGAAAGTGCAGTGGAGAGGGTTGGATGACCTGGGAAAAAGAAAGCCAGTACGCCAAATTCCAAGAATCCCTCACTTCAAATAATAAAGATCTTTGACCTGAACATTAATCTGTAGCTAAACAAAACCTGTTCAAGTTGGAGAACTTGGCACCCAGCATTCTCTGTCTCTCACCCTCTGACTTACCATGCTGAGACACGGAGCTGACGCTCCTTTCCCTCCCAAGTTCTGAGCACTTTATCTTTCCTTATTTTGCTTCTCCCATTGTATTTGATTTGTTTAGAGAATAGGGTGCTGAATCCGGAGCCTCACACGTGGATGCCGTGTGCGCCACCACAAAGCCACACCCCGGTGCATTCCCTACTGCAGGATGCCACGGCCTGCTCTACACTTGCCCTGTTTCACCATTCGAGTCTTCAGGGGTGAGAAACTGGTGGCTTCTGAAGTGCCATCAGTGTAAAGAACAATGCATAAAACATTTGGGGGAGACCTGGGGGTAATACATAGGCTGGTGTAGACTGTAGACTTGTAGAGTCTTTAAACCAGTTTGCTCCCAAACCCTGCCAGCGCATGAAGTCTTTTCTATAGCACTATATTCAGAACATCAAGTGTAGGATGGCATTCAGCTGGGGATGTTATTCTACTTGGCATTTTCCAGCATACTCTTAACATTTTTTTTTAATTTTTTGGGTCATACCGGCGATGCCTAGGGCTCATTCCTGGCTTTGCACTCAGGAATCACTCCTGGCGGTCCATGAGGAACCATATGGGATGCTGGGGATCGTACTCAGGTCAGTAGCATGCGAGGCAAAAGCCCTACCTACTGTACTATTGCTCCAGCCACCAACACTGTTGTTCTTGTATCTATCTTGTATCTTGTTGTTCTAAAAGCAAGTTAGATAGGTCAGTGTCACCTCTTGCATCAGTCCCAATGCTGTGCATGGATCTGGTACCCACGTTTATCCATTCTGTGGTGGAGAAAACACTTGCTCTTACGCTTCCATCCATTCCTGCTGCAGTAAAGCAGGGCCCTGGTAAGCCATGTTCCTTTGTGTTGAAGACTTTTCCACACTGCCTGCCAGAGAGGCAACCCAGTACAAGGTGGGTGACTCCTCTAAACAGGGACACAGCGATGAACATGGGAGAGGAAAGATGGTTGTATCTGAGGCAGCTGCAAGGAGGAGCACAGGATGCCTTCACTATATGCCATCCATAGGATATTGGAAACTGGGAGGTAGGTGTTTCATTTGTTTTGTCGATGGCCACATCCATGGTGCTCTGGGGGACCATATATAATGCCAAGTGTCAAATGCAGATTTGGCCATACTACAAGAAAGTATCTTGTATTACTATCTCATTGGCCCGAGGATTTGTGAGTGTGGGGCAGAATAGGGTTGGGAGCACTCCTGGTAGTGCTTGGGGGCCCTGTGCAGTGGGAGGTAGTGCCCAGGGCCTCCCTTACACAAAGTTGGGTGCTCTGCCGTGTGAGCCATATCCTTAGCCCCAAAGTGCAAACTCCTCCAAGTAAAAAGTAAAAAGGACATAAGAATTGGTCCTTCTTATGCCTTCTTATGAATTGAAAGTTCATCACTGTTAAAATGCAGTGACCAAATGACATTATTTGGGGACCTGCAGTTCGTTGAGAGGGCTAAAGGAGCAACAGCAATGAAGGCTTAGGGGAGCCATCAGTGAAGATGGTGCTTCACAAACTGGGAGCCATCGGACAAGGTTGAGGAGAGAGATTCGACATCAGCCAGGGAAATTAGCGCAGCTTCACCAAGCCCAGGGCACAGTGGGTCTTAAATTTGTTTCATGAGTGTCTTTGCCAGAGTCTTACCTTTCTCTTGGTACTAACAAACAGCATTTCTCCCCTCCTATCTGCAGAGGATATTTTAATTTTCCTTTGTCTTAATTTGATTGTAGGATGTTTCAGATACCTATAAGAAAGGGAACATTAGAATGTGAATACTACAGGAAAAATGGGATTTTACTGAAAAATAACACAGGTTAAAATACTTTGCTTATAGATTGTGCTGCACTGTCAGTTTTCCTTTTCTTAAAAAGAGAAACCACAGGCGAATTCCCTTGCTCTTAGCAACATGTGGGTGTTATTAGAAAATGGAGGTGATCTATATTTCAAAGAAGTGCAGGACCCCGTATCTCTCTCATACATTCACATCAGCAGATACTATGTGGTTCAAAGCAACCTGCTTATCTAGAAATTCCATAAGGAGTTAGAAGGCCTATGGACGCAGAACCTGGAAGGTTACACTATTTATCACTATATTCTTGTTTATCATCTGGCGGTTTCCTCACTAAATTTTCATTTCAATAGTCTTCTATGGCTTTTTTATCATGAAATTACTGTTTTCTCCATTAACCTAAAATTTTTTCCAAAGAACATAAAAAAATACCAAAGATCTTCAGTTTCAGACTCCTCAGAAAAAGGTGGTAGCATTTGTGTTTTATAAACAATTTCATGGTGATTGTTTGCTAAGTTATTCCTACCTCCCTTCTACCAATCCCAAAACATTATCTTTCAAAATTTTCTGGGGAGAAAACTTTGCCATAAGTTATTTTGTACTGTTTTTTAGGGAGAGAATCAAATGAACACAAAAACATTGAGCATTCATGCTATTTCTTTCACTTGATCTGTCCCTGGATTATCTGTGCTCATTGGGCTTTAAAACATTGTTCCACCTCCACAGCACTAAGCTAGAGCTCCTGGAAAGAAGATTTTTGAGCTCGTGATTTCCTTTGCCACAGCGTTATCAATGTAGTGGGTTATATTAGAGTGATTTCAATTTGAATGTAAGCTGGTCTGCCTCAGATTTTAATAGAAAAAAACATTTTTGACTCAGCGCTCAACTACTAGGCCTTGAATTTCTTTTACTAGCATAGTAATTAATGCTTTCCATTATCACCCCCTCCCAACTTCCCCCAATGTTATCTTCATTTTCATTTATGCTGATAGGCCCTTAGAGGCAACCAGCTCCTCAAGAATGGGAGTATAGAAGGATAAACCAAGGCATGTCCACAAGAGTTGGAACTTAACAAGCAGTTTATTTATACAAAGACTTAAATTCATATAAGCTTATGCATATAATCGAATATTCATATACGATAATATTCTCTTGGGTGCGTATTCACTCCTGCCTGTATTCACTCCAGCCTGTATTCACTCCTGCCTGTATTCACTCCTGCCTGTATTCACTCCTGCCTGTATTCACTCCTGCCTGTATTCACTCCTGCCTGTATTCACTCCTACATGTATTCACTCCTGCCTGTATTCACTCCTGCCTGTATTCACTCCTCCCTGTATTCACTCCTACATTTATTCACTCCTGCCTGTATTCACTCCAGCCTGTATTCACTCCTGCCTGTATTCACTCCTACATTTATTCACTCCTGCCTGTATTCACTCCTGCCTGTATTCACTCCTGACTGTATTCACTCCTGCCTGAATTCACTCCTGCCTGTATTCACTCCAGCCTGTATTCACTCCTGCCTGTATTCACTCCAGCCTGTATTCACTCCAGCCTGTATTCACTCCTGCCTGTAATCACTCCTGCCTGTATTCACTCCTGCCTGTATTCACTCCTGCCTGTATTCACTCCAGCCTGTATTCACTCCTGCCTGTATTCACTCCTGCCTGTATTCACTCCAGCCTGTATTCACTCCTGCCTGTATTCACTCCTGTCTGTATTCACTCCTCCCTGTATTCACTCCTGCCTGTATTCACTCCTGCCTGTATTCACTCCTACATTATTCACTCCTGCCTGTATTCACTCCTGCCTGTATTCACTCCTACATGTATTCACTCCTGCCTGTATTCACTCCTGCCTGTATTCACTCCAGCCTGTATTCACTCCTGTATGTAATCACTCCTGCCTGTATTCACTCCTGCCTGTATTCACTCCAGCCTGTATTCACTCCTGCCTGTATTCACTCCTGCCTGTATTCACTCCTGCCTGTATTCACTCCTGCCTGTATTCACTCCAGCCTGTATTCACTCCTGCCTGTATTCACTCCTGCCTGTATTCACTCCTGCCTGTATTCACTCCAGCCTGTATTCACTCCTGCCTGTATTCACTCCTGCCTGTATTCACACCTGTGAATCATCTTGGCCCCACGGCTCATGGGTCAGAAATGCCCCATTAGTGCCCTGAGCACTTCGGGTTACTCCTACACCCCCCAGAACTAATAATGAATTAAAATACACACAGAAATACATAAAATTTCTTAGCTGATACGGTGGGGCCTGCAGTGTTTCAGACACTGGGAGCCAAATAGTTCTCAGGAAGCAAGAGCTATGGGATCATTTGTCCACTGAATGGAGTAATTTGTTGACTGGAGACAGTTGGACAGTCAGCATTTATTCAGCGTGGACCCACTGGTCACTATTGAGCAATCTCACTCTTATGGTCACATGAGTACAGCTGTGCCACAGCAAAATGTATTTATCAACATTATTTCACGTGTATGGAATGATATGACCTAACAGATACTAAATTACCGTTGCAGACATTGTATATACACTTAAAGATGACCTAAAGGATTGTCAATTAAAAGAAAAACACAAATTTCCCTTGGGAAACACTGGCATTCATTCTCCCCTATTCTGCTCTTGGGTACCTTAAAATATATAGAGAACTTTTGGGAATTGCCAGATAAGAGGCCATGCTTTTAAAAAATTTTTTTAAAAGTTCATCTTGTTCCTGCCCCCCCCCACTTCCATGCTTGTTTCTGTTTCTATTGGTGACCCCCCCACCCGTCTCTCCTCCTTGGAAAAACAATTTTTCTTTTTCCTTTGTTCCTTCCTTGAAGACAGAAAGGCCCAGTCTTGACCCAGTCTTGACCTAACGCATCCATCTGTGACCCCTACCTCTCCTGGTGGCTCCTTTTTTTCACCTATGTGTTGTCGCACCCAAGTATAATCTGTACAAGACACAAACAGTCCCCCCCCAACCTGGCCCAATTAAGTTGCCAACCCCGTGCCACGTTTGCAAGCACTGGAGAAGAGATTGCCTCCGACACCATTTGTCCATTATTCTCATTTCTCTCCACAGCACCTGCTCCCTCCAGAAGCTTCTTAGCTCATGGTTTCAACAGAGGCAAGACATATTTTGCAGTTTTTAGATTAATATTATATATCCTTGACTTTTACAAAGCTAGACACCCTGGGGATGGACGTTTAATAGATGTTAATGGAATTTAATTCTTACACACCCTATGTAGGGAGCATTTATCTTGAAATAAAGTGGTGCCAAACCTTATGTGGCACCAAGAAAATTTCAAAACAAATTGTTTTTCCCTCTGTATCCTTAAATCACACTGCAAGGTCTGGGCAAATTAGAAAAAGCGGTGTTGATTTTTGTGTTTGTTTGATATTTAGAATTTAAAAGCTGAATATAATTATTCTGAATTTATGGCACTGAGACCATCAACAGGTCTTTTGCAGTAGTTATTACTACTACAAAGCAGTTCTAAAATGGTGCCCAGGATGAAATTTTCCACACAACCTGATTTTCCCATTGATTTTTGTTAAGCATGGAGGAGTCCAAACTGCAAAAGAAATCTGGTCCCTAGCATATTACCCAGCTATCAGAGCAATCAATATTTTGAATAATTTAATGTAAAGTAATATAGGGCAAAATCGCTCAACATTGCTTAAAAAATTATAGGTACTTGAATAAGTTAACTTGGTAGCCAAGATTTCTCTGGGAGCATACGAGTTGCTCATTTTTTCAAAAGCACATTCTTCTCGGCCTGTAAAGTATAATTTAATTGAAAATTATGGCTAATGTTTGATTTACAAAATGTGGATAATTAAGGATTGACAAAAATTCACTATTGTAATCTTTGCAAACCTTGAAGGAACATATATATTTATAAATTCCTTGGTTTTTTACATATTTAAAATGCTGCACCTCTCAGTTCTAATTAGTGAAGAAAAATGCTTCTCTTTTTGCTTCAGTGCCTAGAACTGAAATGCCATTTTAATAAACCTCTGATGCGTTGATGGATGATCCTGACCAGTGGTCTGACACGTACAGCAGCAAGATGGGAAATTAGTGCACGGCAGAGAGCACGTGAAGAACCAGTTGGGAGGCTCTGCTCAGTCTAGCCGCTATTTTAGGAAAAGACCAACTCTGCCTGGCCCCTTTTCCCTCCATGTAAATTTGGCTGCGGAGCCCCAAAAAGGATGTTAAGCTCTAACATGCTGTAATTTTAAATCTCAAAAATCCCTGCTTGGGGCTCGGAGATCCAGTAAAAGAATTCAGGGACTTGCCTTGCGCACAACTGGCTTGGGTTCTATCACCAGCACCTCAGATGATCCCGGGACTGAGCCATGAGCACTGAGCCAGGAGTCAGTCCTGAGCACAGCCAAGCATAGTCCCAACTCCACACAAACAAAAACAAAGCAGAGGCCCGTTTGGGGGCCAGAGAGAAGAGGCGGAATTGCTCGCCTTGCATGCAGCCCGCCGCCGCTTCTGAGCCCAGAACCAGAGGAGAGGTTGATTCTGATCACCTGCTAGGTGCGCGCTTCCTCCCCCAACTGCTTATTTCACTCTGAACTTCAACCACGTGTCTCCAGGGACAGAGGGGCTGCAGCCTTTGCATTTGGAAACGCCTCAACTGCATCTAGAGTGAAGACTATGAGGAGGCGCAATAAACTACAGGCGGAGAGCCACGAGAATCCTTTACTCATCAGATTAGCGCAAATGCGGGAGAGAATTGCAAGGCCCCCCAACAAATGTGCCTCTTTATCGCAGATCCGTGAGACCTCCAGGTAGATTTTCTCCGGCGTTACAACCGGTAGTTTTGTTTCCGACTGATTCACCACTGAAGGATTTATCAAAGGTTTCCTGGAGACTTTATTTCCTAATTCGTGGCAACTCTGAGCGTAAATAAAGGGAGACCTACCGCCCCCTGGTGGGGGACGCTTCAACAAGGCAAATCGGTCCTATCTCTACCCTGATTTACCGTAGGTCCTTGGGTAAGTCATTCATTGCCCAGCTTGTCTAACTATAAAATGGAAATAAAAACACTTCCTGCAATCAGGAAGGATTAATGAGACAGTCTCTAAGCTCCCAGAGGAGGGAAAAGCTGTGCAGCGCAAGCAAAGGGTTGCAAAGTCTCATCTGCCTTTTCATACAGCTTGGCAAAGAAAACGCATAATAATAAAAACCTGTGATTTATTTCAAGCTTACTAGTCCTGGAATTGGGATCGGGCCAGCGTGATTCTTGCTGCCTCTTACACAGCAGGAGAGCAGCTGAAGACGGTTCCTGAATTTGGTCACGCAAAATCCTCACCTTTCCTCTACCACGAATAGTGAGTTTGTAGGACTTGATTAGCTTTTGGGTGCTTCTGTAAGAACCTGGGTAATGATTATCCCTAATAATACAGGAAGCAGTATCAGAATGGATGACTGTTTATTGTGTCAAAAATACCTACAGTCCTTGCAGATTTTTAGCAGCATAGCTAAAGTGGCGGGAATGATTTTCTCCTAACATATCAGAATTAGGGTACCAAGGTACACCTGAGAAGCCACATCTTAAAAGGCTGCGAAGGGTGAGCCCGGAGACTGGAAACTCATAGAAAGGAGTTTAGCGGGGCTCGGACAACGCCTTAAAATTCGGCCGCGTGACCGCGAGGGGTCGCTGTGAGTCCGCTTTGCGCAGCGGCGGGCCCGGCGCGGGGACTGGGCGCCCGGCGCACGCGAACACCAGCCGGGCTCGGCCGGAGCCACCGGGGCCGGCGCCAGCAGCTGCCCCACATCTCTTGGCGCTCACTCCAGCCATCTCCAGCCCAACAGGTGCCTGGCAGCCCTCACCGGGATGCGCGCGTCCGGGCCTGGGAACCCGCATCCCTCGGCCGCCCTCGGGAACGGTAGGGGCCAGCTTGGGTGCTTCCACCTGCGGCGTTTTCCCGGATCCCAGGGGCCCAGGCTGACGGCTGATTATTTAAGAGATCCATGTCCCCAAAGAAACCATACACTTCGGATTTCGGGAAAGAGACCCCCCCCATACACACACACTCCTAGCAAACACGCAAAAAGCAGCCTGCGACGAGTTACCTCCCAAGGGTGCCACGCCTCACCGGGCACCCCTCGGGCAAAGGACCCCGGTAGGGGCCTGAGACTGCAAGTGGGGAGCAGAAAAGAGAGCTGTGGGGGTAGGGGCGCGCAGCGTCAGAAGGGGGCTGGCTAGATCTCTAATAATTCTAAAACTCGGGGTACTTGGGGACATGTAGGCGAGGCTTCTGGGGTGCGCACCCGAGAGGGTTTGGCCACGACACTGCCGCTGTCCGAGCGCCCCCCACTATTTCAATCTGCTTGGCCACGCGGGACGCCAGAACTCCAAGCCTGCGAGTGTTTTGGGGGTGTGGGGGTCCGTTCGCCCGGGAGCGGGGCGCCCCCAGAGCATGTAGGGTGGAAGGGCGGGACGGGAAAGAGGCGACAGGCGTTGCGGGCGGCGCGCACCCGCCGGGAGCTAAGTAAAGCCCTTTGCAAACTTTCCCAGACCCGGGTCCGAGAACGAGAGCAGGCTGACGCCCCCAGACTCTCCAGCAGGCCGGCGGGCCGGGCGGCGGCAGGAGGAGCCACACGCCGCCCCCACATCGCGGCCGCCCGCCGGACTCCCCACGCCGGCGCCCCGCGTGGGCATCCTCGGAGGAAGCAGCGAGGAAGCGGCTTCGGCCGGTGACGGAATCCGGCGCAAACCTGACCTCCCGCCTGGCCCCCGCCGGCTCCCGCGATCGCGACGTGCTTGCGGCCACCCGGCGGGCGCGTCGGCGGCGAGTCCCCGACTCCGGAGCTGGAGCGCAGAAATACGTTTCGCCCGCGCGGCCGGGGCCGACCCGGCGGGAAGAAGCAGCCCAGCACCGCCCCCGGCCGCCGCCGGAGGAAGACGCCCCCGTCGGCCTCCGCCTGCCCCCCGCGACGACGGTGACTCGCCAGGACGAGGCGCTCCGGGGCGGCCGCGGGTCTGCGCCCAGCAAGCGCCTCCCCACGGCGGGGCGCCCCCCGGACGCCGCGATGCTGCGAGCCGGCCCCGGACGGTCGGGGCTGGGCAGAGTCGGGGGCGGCGCGGCCAGGCGCTGACCCCGCGCCAGCCCGAGGGTGTGCCCGGCCCCGCCCGCCCTGCGCCCCTCCCGCGGCGGCGGCGCTTCCAGGGGGCGGCGCGGGCGACTCCCGCAGCCGCCAGTGCCGAGGCGCGCGGCTGCTTGGGGAATTCGCTTGGCCGCGCCCGCCTGCCACGGGCGTCTGCTGATGGCTTTCGGGGAGCCGGCGCTAAAGCCTCTCGGTGCAGAGGAAAAACTTTTGCCCTGACCTGGCCTTTGGCCCTGGGAAGAGAAGAGGATTCAAAGTTCCTAGAACTGGTGCTGCGAGGGTGCGCGGGGTGCGGGGGCCACCATGTGCACCAACATAGTTTACGAGTGGCTGAAAGCGCTGCAGCTCCCGCAGTACGCGGAGTCCTTCGTGGATAACGGCTACGATGACCTGGAGGTGTGCAAACAGATCGGGGACCCGGACCTGGACGCCATCGGGGTGCTGGCGCCCGCGCACCGCCGCCGCATCCTGGAGGCCGTGCGCCGGCTGCGGGAGCAGGACGCGGCGGCCGCCGGCCTCTACTTCACGCTCGAGCCGCAGCCGCTGGCCTGGCCGCCCACGCCGCCAGCGCACGCCGCATCCAGCGGCCGCCGGGGGGGGCCGTGTGGGGGCTCGGCGCCCGCACCCCGCGGGGACTCCCGTGGTCAGACCGCCGCCCCCGCAGCAGGGAATTGGTGAGCTACCCGAAGCTGAAGCTGAAGATCATGATCAGGGACAAGCTGGTTCGCGATGGCATCCACCTGAGCAAGCCCCCGTACTCCCGCAAGGTAAGAAGGGCGCTATTAGCGTGGCTCGCGGCTCAGGGTGCGCGGGGATGCGCCGCAGACGCAGACACCAAGTCTAGGCATCTGCTTCCAGGGGTACTCTGGGTGTTGGGGATTCTCTTCTGTTCTCTCTGCACTGGCTCTTTATTCCTCTTTTGCCCGCATCATTGGGCTGGCTCCCACGGGCTCTCCAACCAGGGGCCATTCTCAACCAGGACTGAGATGGACTGAAGTGGTCGTGGCCCCGTGACTTGTGACTCAATGTTCTGCCAAGGGACAGAGGCAGGACTCAGACTTTACTATGAGGGAAATCCACCCCTGCCTAGGGAAGTCAGGGAACTCTCCTTAAAGTGTGACAAAACACACTTGGCTACTCCTGGTTCTACAGTGGAATCCCAGTACTCCAGATGGCTCGTTTTGAGGGAGAAATGAAAGCGCAGGGCAGTTCAGTTGGGTAAAGTTCTTTCCACTTAAATCTCGGGTGCAGGGGTGCGCAAGGTGCCCAGAGAGTGTGCTTGCAGGCCTGTGCCTTGGTGTTCATCCAGATGAGGTGGGTACAGCTGTGATTTCTGCAGTCCTGGTGGACTGGCATTTGGCAGAGGACAGTAGGGATGCAGAATTGCCTGGGGAGGGCTGCGAGGAAAGAAGTCCAAGTTCTGTGCCTGCAAGAAGGCCGATCTGCCGGCTTGGGCCCTGGAGACCTATCAAGAAAAGAAAGTCACGTTTCTCAGGGAGGAGACTGGGCATGGGCAGCGCAGGTCATTCATTCTCAAGCCTGCTGGGGTGTCCATTTAAAGGTGCCCTCCCTCAGTGGGAAGATGAAGACTTGGAAAGATGGTGGCAGAGAGGCCGGTGGAGGTGATGCGTTACACCCGGAGTGGGAAATGTGGGTGCTTTCTCTCCCGCTAAAGGTGCCCACATTTCTAGGGTATGCACACTGCCTGCTTGTAAGGGACGTTCAAGCAAAAACTTTGTAGCTTTGTAGAGTGGAGATTGGATCATCCGTGATGGATAGGAAGACGGGTTTGAATGGGATCCAGATGTTATCTGCCAAGAGAGGCTCAGGCAGTTTCAGAGTGTCCTTTGGTCCCCAAAACCTGCATTCCAGGGCAGTTGGCCTCCAATTAGAGGCACGGACCAGCTTCCCCGGCATGAGTCTGGATGAGTGTCCCAAAGGGAGGGGCCGAGTTTCCCAGGCAGGTAGAGAGAGCATTAGAGTGTGGCAAGCGTGAGGGAGGAGTGGCCGGCAGGGGGTGGGAAGCCTCCCCTCTGTTCCTGGAGACAGGGAGATGGAAACTTCTGTGATGTCACAGCTCAGGAGGTCTGGCGGGGCTCAGGCGGACAGAAGGTCTGTTCCTGCTGGCAGGATCACCTGCAGCTCCAGCCCTGGCCAGAGAGGAGCGCAGGGAGCAAGAGGCGGCACTGAATTTGCTGGTTCCTCATCTAAGAGCTGAGTTTTAGGGCCTGGAAAGCAGCAGAAGGTGTGGGTAGGAGAGAAAGAGGAGTGCAGGCGGCACACACGTGACATTGGACTCTGATTTCAAGTTTAGGTATAAATAGCCAACATGGAGGGCGGGGGTGCAAGGACTGGGGCACGTCCGAGCATGACTCTTGGACTATTTCCTGCCTGCATTAGGGGGTGCCCATGGAGGGGGTGCCTTGGGGTTGTGTAAGTTCTGCACTAAATCTTCAACTCCTGTAGAAACACTGTTTAATTTCTATCGAGAGGAAGAGCTTTGGACCTTGTCTGTGTAAATTTCATAATGATCACATTGGCTAAGAAAGATATACCCTTGGTAAATCTTTTTTGAATTAATGAGAGAAAAGTACATGGGGGCAGCTGAAGGCAGAATTGTTTTCCTTACTTCAGCAGTGTTCCAACCTGAGGACCCCAATAGTGGAACTGGGAAATTTAACTGCAAAATAAGAATCTTTGGCCCTACAGCTATGTATTTATTACAAGGAAAACTGAACACTGAAATATAGATTAAAATAGTTAATGTATCCTAAATGGGGCAGCTGGTATATAGGGCCAAGATCGGGTTGGTCCTTTTGAATGTGTTGAGTGTGTGTGTACATTTTCCTCTAGGGTCTTAGACTTTAGATGATTTAAGGGGGTGTTTTTGGATGAAGCTAGTTTCTTTGCTGACAGTACCAGAAGTTCTTTGACAAGAAGTCCTGTCCTTTGATCTCTCTCTCTCTCTCTCTTTTCTTCTCTCTCTCTCTTTCTAGTTATTTGGGTCATACCTGGCAACACTCAGGGGTTACTCCTGGCTCTTTGCTCACGGTCGGAGGACCGTGTGGGATGCCAGGGATCGAACCTGAGTCGGCCGCTGCAAGGCAAATGCTCTACTGGCTGTGCTATTGCTCCTGACCAGAATGTGTCCTGTTGGTTGCAGGCATTTGGGACTGTGTGTGCTTGAGAGTTCCTCACCTTCCCTTTTTATTCATTTGTGTAGCACATCCCTCTGATGTTATTTATTTAACTCTTCTGAGATGGTCGGGTGGCTGGAAATTCCTGTATACCTAAGTTGATCATACAGGAGTGGTGAGTCTTTGAGAGGAAAGTGAGTCAAAAGCCCTTCTCAGGCTCTTTGGCAGAAGCGTGCATGGCAATCTTTGCTCAGGTAGCAGTTGGCATTGCTGTGGTGCCGACATCCCCACCCTCCTGCCCCTCCCTTTAAATTCAAGTTTATTCCCTACCTGTAAGTTTTTGTTTCCCAAAGGAAACCTGTAGTTTTGGAATCCCAGGAGCCCCGAGAGAGCCCCTGCTTGAAAGCACAAGACATCAAGACAAGGGGCTGATCCTCGCATTTGCTTCCCTGTTTTCTGTGGTCTCTCTCAGGCAGAGGGCTTGTGAACCGCAAGGGGGTCGCAGCAAACTTTCACTAACATGGTCTCACATCCTAAGTTGCTCCGTGCCAGCCTGCTGCTGGCTCCAGGTTACTGTGGTGAAAGGGGAGATGGACGTCCTCCCTGTTACAGTCGGGGGATTGGGGGGAGACCTAGAAGAGACAGTGATGATGAAATGGGGGATTCTTGTGATGCAGAGAGCACGGTGCCACGAACAGGTGCAGCCAACCTAGTTTGCAGGGAGATTGGGGACGTGGATTGGGGACGTGGCGGCCTTTGCAGAACTGACATTTGGGTTGAGAAGTTCAGGTGGAAAGACTTTAGCATAAGGAATAGCAGGGGAAGACAGAACTCTCTGTCTGTCTCTGTCTCTCTCTGTCTCTGTCTTTCTCACTCTCTCCCTGTGTACTTGTTTTACTGGGATTCTGGCCAAGGCCAGGCAGACAATGAGGGAAATGTAGGGGATTTTGAGGGAAGATTGGCCAGGACAAAAGCAGATTTCTGGCTGAGGATTACCATGGCAGGGGCCTAGGAGAAAGCTGGTTTGTGGAGAAAGCTGCTATCGTATGGTTTAGACATGCAGAGTGCCAGTGGCTGTGGAATAGCCCAGCAGAGTTAACTAGTTGGTACTGTGAAATACGACTGTGCAGAGAAGTGATCCAGAGGCAGAGAGAGACAGGGTGTGCCAATGAGTCGTGGAGGGAGAGGAGAGAAGGGGCCAGGAACCTTCTGATGGAACCTTGGGAACATGCAGGACTTAGGAGAAGGGCGGAAGAAGGAGCCCTCGTAAGCAGGAGTGGAAAGGCGAGGTGGGGAGGAGGGCCGGCGTTGAGAGCGCCATTGCCTGACACTGTGGCAGCCAAAAGCTTGCAGGGAGAAGTGCCTCCACAAGGTCAGACGGGGCCAAGCAGGACTCTGGCTGGAAGGGGTCCTGGTGAGCCAGCGGGCAGGTGAAGGTCTCTGAAATAGCAGCCTTGGGCGATCAGCCCAGTGAGCGGAAGGGGAGCATCCATTTTTGAAGACATTAGCTTTTGTGAAAGCCAGTTTTAGATTTTTAGTATAATTGAGAGGAAGTCAAAGATACTGAGATTTCCGCCGTGTTCCCCACTGATGCAGTCTGGCCCCGTTCTCGGCGCTCAGCCCCCAGAGCCGCAGTGTATTGTCATTGAAGCATCCGCCTTGGCACCAGGGATCACTCGCTTCCTGACTCATGTTAGGTCCCCCTTGCTGCTGTGATTTTTGGTTTGGACAAATGCACCCATCATTTAACTTTCTACAGGGCATTTTCACCACCTCACATACCCACCTTTCCCGCTATTCATCCTTCCTCTAATCACTCGCAGCCGCTGACCTCCTTGCCGCCTCCGAAGTCTCGCCTTTCCCAGAAGGTCCAGAGTTGGAATCACACACCAGGCAGCTTTCGCAGATTGGCCTCTTTCACTTCATAATGTGCATTTAAGTCTCCTCCATGGCTTTTTCTGGCTTGTTAGCTCATTTATTTTTAGCTCTGAACAATATTCTTCGTCTGGCTGTACCCCAGACAATTTTTTAATGAAGTCGCATGGCAAAGACAGAACTAAGGTTACAGCAGAAGGGAGACTCGGGCCGGGGGAAGAGTTTGGTGGATTGTATGCTCTAAGGATGAGAAAAAGTGGATCATGACTAAGCAGTGGCAGGGAAGGAACCCCAGGAAGGGAAGCAACATAGGGGTCAAAGAGGAGGTCAGAGGGCATGTGCTCAGCTCATTTTGGGATGGAAAGATGGATCGACTTCCCAAGGGATGGGAGTGGATGGGGAGGCAATGGGGATCTCTGTAGGTGGAACGTGGAAGCACCCTCAAGCCCTTTCTTTCTGCCCGTCTGATTCCAGTGAAGATAGCGGTAGGGGGTTGAAGTTTCTGGAGACTGTTGTGTAAACCTGAGAATGTTAGGTCTTAGTTATAAGTGATGCCTTCATATACCCACTGTACAATAATAGTTACAGGTGTACATCACTGGCAGAGGGAAAGGTACCCCTCACTAGTCCTATTTGCACTGTGTTTGCAGACACCTCAGTGTTACATTCAGTCCGAATAATCTGTGATGCTGTGAAGGGGGTTTGTGGAGCCGTGGGCAGTTTGGGCTGCTAGGAAGGTTTTCTGCTTGTAGCAGACTTGGGGAATGGAAGGCGGTTGGTAGATGGGGCGGCATCTCACTTTTTTTTCAGCTGAAGATGATCTTCTTGCCACTACCTATTAAAACAGAGTTTGTGTAAACGTAATGCTTCATTCACATCTTAGTGTGAAGTTAAGTGGCAGACTCTTGTATGAGTGGAGGTTTGGAAGAGATGGCCCAGGGTGACTGAATTTGCAGAGGCAGAGCTGACAAGGAGGGTGTCTGTGCTGGGCTAGGGAGTCTCGACGTGTTTAAGAAAAGGATCAAAGAGGACAAGAGTGATGACCGGAAGGAGAAAGCTGGAAATAAAACGGAAGGGAGAAGATGTTGACAAAAACAAGGTCTTTTGGAATTGTGCTGTGGGTCCTGGCAGGAATTGGAAATAGCAATAAATATCTCTCTTTCCAAGAATTCCGCCCTCATAAAATACCAGGGAAGATGAGAAACTGGCAAAGTTCGTTATTCTCAACTTCAGTCCATAGCACGTAGTGTTTTCATCCTGAGAAGTCAAGGACCTTCTAGGCTGTTTGGTTTTCAGTTGTTGGTTGGAACCGCATGGAAAGAAGAGCTCAGTAGAAGGGTCCAAAGAGCTGGAGCCCAGGGTTCAGCCCGGTGTGGCATAGTGCCCAAAACACTGCCAGGAGCACCCTCCCCAGTACTGCTGAGTGTGGCTCAGAAACAACTCAACTACCCAGTATGGGAAGAAAGAAAGGAACAAGAAGGAGAGGGGATGGGGAAGAGGCAGAAGTGCTCACAAGTGGTGATGACGTTACCGTTTTATTCCTGTTCATTTCCGTTTATTTTCCACAAAAATACCTGGGCCTTTAGTCACTCCCTTCTGTCCATCTCTTTACACTTTCATCTGTCTAACAAATATTAAATACTTGTCATGTGTCAGAATGAGGATTCCAGCAATGACATTGATAGATATATATGGTCCCTGCTTACAAATGAATGGAGGGCCTGGAAATGAAGTAAGTCCACGACAGAGGACTGAGTATAGAGATGCAATGGAAGACCACTCAGCCACAAGACAGGATGAAATCCTTCCTACCAGTACGCAATGATGAGGATGAATCTAGGGTCAGAATCTAGGGTCATTCCCAGCCCCCTTTGGCATCACTCAGGTGTTGGTCAGAGAAAACAAACACAGGGAAGAATGAAATAAAACAAATGAATGTTGGAAGGTGAATTAGTGGTACCCAGAAAGGAAGGTGGAAGAGTGTCAGGAAATGGAATGCAAGGGCCACTTGTATGTGAGGATGACATTGGACTTTCCATGGCAATGTGACGTAGTCTGTGCTCAAGCCGATTTTCAAAGATGCACACCTGAAACTTACCTAATGCTCTGATGTAGTGTTACTTCAATTTCAAACACCTGGGTCTCATTTTTACAATTGCTGATGGTGGATTTTGCTGAATGATTTATACACATGCTGACAGTGAATAAACTTGTGTTTGTTTCAAATATTAAGGATTCTCTGTGGCTAAGACTTGTGCCAAGATTATCAGTGACCCAACATTAAATAAAAACAATGTTCATTATCGTTTTCCTTTGTCTTTTTTGAGAGTGTGTTTGTGGGCCATTCCCAGTGGTACTCAGGGCTGACTCCTGGCTCTGGACTCAAGGATCATTCCTGGCAGGGCTCAAGGGATCCTTTGGGGGGTGTCTGAACTAATCCTGAGTGGGTTGTGTGCATGGCAAATGCCCTATCTGCTGGACTAGCTTTCCGATCCCTTATGATCCTTTAAATAATAATATCAAAAGTCATTGACACTGCTGTCAAAATGGATAAGAACGGGGCTGGAGCGATAGCCCAGCGGGTAGGGCATTTGCCTTGCACACAGCCGGCCCATGCCAGCCCAGGTTCAATTCCCGCATCCCATATGGTCCCCGAGCACCACCAGGAGTAATTACTGAGTACAGAGCCAGGAGTAACCCCTGAGCATTGTCGGGTGTGACCCCCAATAAAAAAAAAGCAAAATTGATAAGAACTATGAACTAAGAATTGCTGGGAAAGAAAGTTCTTCTTGCTCACATCAGTACCAGTGCAGGGTCAGTGCAAGGAAGGATGAAAATGGAAGTTGCTCGTTCTCAGTAGTGAGCCGCTGCTCTTAGCGGAATGAGCCTCTCCTTATGAAACAGCAGCACTGCGCATGTGCGGTGGCGGGCCCTACCTCCCTACTGCCTGCCCTCCCTAGCACAGCAGGCATGGGTTCTGATGGAAGGGCACCTGTGGGGTCTGTCCAGCTCAGTCAGTGGCGTGTGCTGTCCCTATTCTTTAAGGATGCCTTGCCTTCGTGTCAAGACTGTGACATTCAAGTTCTAGCTCCACAGCATGCTAGGTTACCTTTGGTTCCTCTGGGAGAAGTGAGGTGACTTCCACCCGTTTTTCCTGCAGCAACTAGAGAGCCCAAACTTGTGAACACATGAAACCAGCAGTTGTAGCTGTAGCGCCAACTCGCAGGAGAAGACAGTAGAAGCCTATTCTCTGAGAGTTCCAGGCTGGAATTCTGATATTGGCTGGGCCTGTCCCCAAATAACTGTGATTTGTTCACAAGGAGCCACCCTGGGCTCTAACCTGCCTTTTAGCAGTGACGCTTCTGTCCCCATTACCTGTGTCAAATCCCACAGATGGTGCAGCCGCGCATCCAGGCCAGGAGGCTGGATCCATGCCAAAGCTTTTCCGTGGTCTGGGCTCTCCGGGAACAATCTTCAGGTTTCTTGGTAAATCATGTGCTAGCATGATCAATGAGCACCTTGGTTTTGTTTCTGTTTGTGTTTTGGTCACACCCAGCAATGCTCAGGGGTTACTCCTGGCTCTGCACTTAGGAATTACTCCTGGCAGTGCTCAGGGGACCACCTGGCATGCGGGGACCACCTGGGGTGCCAGGTAGGCTGTGTGCAGAGCACTGCTCTACCTTCTGTGCTATTGTTCTGGCCCCAGAGAGCACCTTCTTGCTTCTTGCCTGATCCACAAAGGTCCCCGAGGCGTTGTGTCTTGTTTTGGACTGTGGGAGAGGCCAGATGTACCCATTTATTCTCTCTTTGGAAAGGAGCTTTCCATTTGCCCCTCATCACTGGACCCCCTGAGCTCTATAAAAGACCATCATGGTTTGTCAGATTCCTGGCTTTGGGCAGGCAAATGCTTCACCAAGGAGAGTTGGGACAATTGCTGGTTTTCATCCACGAGTCCAGGAGGAGTTTAGCACCGTAAAGGACCAAAAGAAATGGTTTGCGGGGTTAAAGAGCAGCTGAGATCCGTGAGGTAAATTCTGGTTTCAGGCTGGAGAGTAGAGACCACCCTGCGCAGGGCTGTGATCGTGCACCGTCTGCCTTCGGCACCTTTCAGCCGATTCACAGGCATTGAGGTATAAGCATGTGCCTGACGAGTAACCTGGCTCCTGGGAAGCGCCGCCACCATTAGCTTCTACCTTTCCTGGATCGGAACTGTCTCCATCATCTGACAGCTGAGTGTTGCTGTGTCACAGAAGGGTCTGTGGGCTTGGCCGTGTTCCTGTTGATAGGGATGTTTAGAAATGAAACAAAAATGACTTTTTATTATTTATTTGCTTATGTGTTTATTTTTTTACGGGATAGTGGTTTGGGGTCACTCCCAGTGATGCTCAGGGGCTATTCCTGGCTCTGCACTTAGGAATTACTCCTGGTAGTGCTCAGGTAATATATGAGGTGCCGGGAAAGAACGCAGGTCAGTCTCATGCAAGGCAAACACCGCCCCCTGGGCTATCACTCCAGCATCCCCAGAGGTAGGTTTTCTAAATATATATTTTAATTTTTTATATTTTTTATAACACCGTGAGATAGACACTTGCAAAACTGTTCATGAGTGGGTTTCAGTCATACAATGTTTCAGCACTGGTCCCTTCACCAGTGCACATTTCCCACCACCAGTGTCCCCAGTTACTAATGCTGCCAGTCATTTATGATGCCTGAGGACTGTACTGGAAACCATAAGGGAAATTCGCAGAGAGAAAAGGTAGGCACTTCTCAAGGTCTTGGTCTTTGCAGAGCTAGAAACAGGCTGGAATCCAACCTGGACTCCAGCAATGGCTTATTCTTACTCTTAGGACTTAACTCTTATGAGTTAAGAGGATTTTCTATGGTTTTTTCCCTATGTTTTATGGAAAAATTACTCCCTTTGGATCACTCCATTTGCGCTGGGGGAAGCTTGGGAGGCATAAGTGGGGAATCCTCCTTTTTGGTCAATATAAAAACTATTAGGGGGTAAATAACTGTAGATCATGCCAAAACACATTAGGCATTTGCTCTGTCTTCCATAGAGACTAAGTGACATCTAATAGTTTAAAGAGATTTCATTACTGCTTCTAATTGAAATAAATGGCTCAATGAGCCTCGAAAAAACATACTGTTATATTTCCATAAGTTATAAATACAAACAAAATAAGACCTGCTTCATTTAGAAAGGGGGAAATTGTATATATATATATATCTTTTATTTACCGAAATTTTAATAAAATTATTTTCCAGTTTTATGTTGGAGACTGTACCATAAGTTGGTAACATTAGTGGTATATCTACTCTATTCTATGAATATCAGTTTTTAACACTCCAGTTCTGTTTGACCAAACAATTGTGGTAGTAGACATGGAATAATATACAATAATTATTTCATTCATTTCTTCTTTAGCTTGAAAGCAAATAACAGTTGAAAGGACAACATTTCAGTTTTAAAGTGTGCAAGTGTATTTAAAATATTTCACCTATGAAATTGAATTTGTGCTCAACCAGAGCACTTTTTGTGCCCCTACGTTCTGTTTTTCTAACTTGAATTTTCAACACAAATAAAATATCAAGTTATTCCCATATGAATAATTGAATGGAAGTAATTCAAGTTTTGTTTCCTTGTTTATTTTAAAAGATGATGCAGTGCTATGAATTGTTTATTTCAATTCTACTGTTTAACTTAGGAATCTGTAGTTTTATGGGAGAGACAAAGCTCTTACAGATTTATTCTAGCAAAGAAGTCTTGTAACCATGTCTGTGGGTTGGTGCCAACTGTATAACTAGCAATTCTCTGAATTAACTCCCTCTAGAACACAATGCTTATTAAAGGACAGGTAATAAAAAGATGCTAATTAGAGTCAAATATACATATCATTAAAATTCAAGGGTAACTGCAGCACGTACAGTTAGGCCAACAAAAGATTCTTTTCAGGGAGGAGTGTTTTTATCCCTGACATTATTTACAATTGTCTAGAGGGCATGTTTATAATTTAAAAAGTTTTATTATGTCTTCAATGATTCATTATTGCCCGTAATGACGGTAAACTCTTTCTTCTGCCCTGTCCTTGGAAGACGTAAAGAAATGTGACCATTCTAGTTTAAGAGAAATTACTTCTGAGCAATCAGTGTCAGATCTAATATTAGTGCAGGGTTCCTGAGTGAGCTTAATGGAATATATGTATGAAATAGCGTGTAAACGCTAAGAGAACCTTACGATGTGCAAGGCATTTATATTGATAATGAATAAACCATCATATTCATAATAAAAATATTTCTAGTTGAAATTTAAGCTTGAAAATTAAGACAATCTGGAGGACATTGAAGCAGATTAAGGAGAAATTTAATGTGAGCTCATTATATTTTTTAAGATAATACTGTATTTCTTTAAAAGTCACTTATGGCTAAGAACATGTTTTGAACAGATACACAAATCTGGCATTATATGGTGTATGGCTACAGGTAATGCCATTTCTGTGTCAGCAGATGTAATTTGAAAAATGATTTTAATATGAAGACATGTTCTATCTTATGTTAGCACCATAATTAACTCATGCACTTTTTTGTATTAAAATGTTATCCATGCTACTGATTATTACAATTAGATATTGTCTAGTGATCAAGTGATCTAGTGATATTGTTTAGGAAATGTCATGCTTGAGAAATAGTATCTCATCATTCCTAAATCATGTCTTAGATTAGAAATTGAAATACTTTGATATTTATGATTTGTTGTGCTTATATCTAATTACATATAAATGTATAAAAGACATACTATCAAAAGATTTTATTATATTTTATTTGAAGTCTGTATTTAGGTTCATTTATATACTACGTGTTATAAGTATATACATTATACCCATAAGCCACACGTGAATTATAATGTTTATGGTGCTTGCTTATATAGTTCTGTGGTCTCAAACTGCTTTTGATATGCTTTGTAAGAGCTCTTTCTATATTAAGAAAATACTATTATTGCATAGAATTTTCAAAGACTTTTCTTGGAATGTGGCTTGCCTTATTATATTAAGAAGTTTATTTAGGTGAGGGGAGAATGTCTAGATTTTAGCTCTTTCTTTTTTTTTTTCTTGGCTGCGATGCTCCGGGCTTAACCCTGGCTCTGTGCTCAGGGATCACTCCTGGCCATCAAGGGACCATATAGGTTCTTTTTTTTTCTTTTAGGGTTGCACCCGGCAATGCTCAGGGGTTACTCTGGTTCTGCACTCAGGAATTACTCCTGGCGGTGCATGTGGCATGTCTGGTAGGTGCATGCAAGTGCCGTAACTGCTGGACTATGGCTCCAGACCCCATACGGATCTCTTGGGGGTTGAACCTGGGCCAGCTATGTGCAAGGCAACAGCGTTCCAGCCCTAGGATGGTCAACATTTAAAGGTGTTCACATATGCTACCTCATTAGTAACTTCAGCTACTGCTTTTAGATGGGAGATTTGTCTTTCAGTTCTTTTTATTGCCATTTACTTGGGCAAGGTATTTAATCATTCTAAACCTGATTCCCTTCCTCTCCGCGTGTCTGTCGTATCTTTCCTCTTTTCATGAATATTTTCCTTTTTTCCTGAATAGTGTTTGACCACGACCTTCACTTTGGTCACCCTTTGACAGTTCTTTCCGCCGTATTATTACAGACGATTCCCAGCCTGGAGCTTTTTGAAATCCTGTTTGTCTCTGGAGCACAAGTCTGTCTCTGGAGCACAAGACTCACTGGCAGTGCTCAGCTGCTCCTGGCTCAGAGCACCCCCAGGACTCAAAAGATAGCAGCTGTGAAGTTGTAGGGAAGGGCTTAGGTTTAGGTTTCTTGCACGCATTTTGCTTTTGAATCCAAGGACAGAGTTTCTGAGGGGGTGGAGGCTCGAGGGTTAACTTGAATTCCTATTGATTTTCCCATTTTCACAGCATCTTCTCTCTTTCCTTCACTGCCCCTTCCACTCTATCAACTAGTGGCTTCCTTTTCTGCCCTTCCTTATTTCTCCCAAGTCTTTTAATGAAAAATGTGGATGGGGGCTGTCGCCAGAGGTGATGTTAAATTGAAAACCCTTATGAGAGACATTGAAGTGGCATCCATTTTTCATTGGAATCTTTGCCTATCCATGGAAACAATGTCCTATAGGAAACAAAGATAAAATTGGAAAATTCAGGGAATATCATTATAACAAACCCTTGATTTATATTTAAACAGCCACTGACAGGTCAAGTAGAATGATCCCCCTCCCGGGGTCACTGAAGCAAGGATTAAAGATGGAATACAGGAATGGTTTGTTTCTGGAGAAAGTAGCTATGTCAGATGCGGAGTTTAGCTGAATTTGCAGAAATGGATGCACCTAGTCCTTCTGAAGCTCGTCATCAATCATGGAGTAAAGACACAGGCTCGTTCCAGCAGTCATGTGTCAACAGGGAATGGAACACTGTCACATTGCAAAGCACTCTCCCTGGGAAATTCTTGATTGGCAAAAGTAATATTGCATTAAGTAGCTGCAGTCTTTCCATGGCCAGAAATTCAAGCTAGGAAGTAAATATTTATAAAGGGAAACTAGTTTACGTGACGACACAAATTGAAGAACAATTCTTGGGATTTGCTTCCTACCTAATCTAGCTCAAGTGAAAACTAAGCTCCTGAATAAAACGAGAAAGAAACTAATTCTTTGGGGCGTTGTTAATTGCATCCACTCTGGGCGTTTGGTCACTGTCATTTATTTATCAGGGATCGGGGCTTGCTTGCTCTCTGGGATCACGCCTGCCCGTTCTCTAGCTAGTTTAGGTTTGCACGGTAGGAAAAATAATAATTTAGGAGATGCAGAGTGTAGGCGTTATAGATCAGAGTTGAGCCGGGGGTAAGCAAAAGTAATTTACTCTTTGAGCCCTGCTTCATAACAGAGATGTGGGAGTTGGAGTTTGGTTGGTGGCTTTAACTATGAGTTTTACTGTGGTGTCATTTTAAATCAGAGTTTTTATTGCCTCTCCTTGGCATGGCAATTTGAGTCAGGGTATTTGTCCCCGTTAATGTGATTCCTTATATTCCAATACTTACCTTGGAAATGGTGATGAGTTGAATCTTCTGATCCTTATTAAACATGGGGATAGTGGCAGTATTCGGGCTTAGAGCAGCAGGCTCTTACCGCTGCTCTCTGGCATAAGTCCTGATATTCTATAACCCTTACACTGTTTCAGGAGGCTCAGGGTGAATTTACTAAAAGTGATCGCGGTCTCAGAGAGAGAGAGAGAAGTGATGTCTTTCTTTTCAAAGCAGGTTTTTTCTTCCGATGACACAAGCCAGCCTGTATTTTGAAAACCTTTGCATTGTATTTTGATTTTATGATTTGCCAAAATTATAGATATTCTCATGTAGCCATATATTAATTAGTTAAGGATATGTTTGGTTTTTTCTCTTCATGTCTGGTTGGGTCTTTTCTTCTTGCTTTAACTATCTCCCTGGTCTCCCCACAAAAATGAGAAAGCCAAATTCTTGTCTTCCATTTCCACTTAGATTTACTTTTTGTTGTGAAACTTGCACAAGTTAGAATAAAGTTCTTGCTGCTGGTGATCTCGCCAGGCTGAACATAGGGCGGCAGCTTAAAAGTGTGCAAAGTTAAGATGGTCAATTTCTGCAGGATGTCGGGAATTTTCCCATAGCATTTCACCCAGTCCTTGTAGCACACCTCTGAGGTGAAATTATGCTGACCTCCCTGTTTCCTAGATGAGGTAAATGAGGCTTCAAGAGTTTAACATGTTGATGCTGGTGCTACAATTTGTGTTAATGAAACTCCATTCCAGTATGAGCCAGTAGTGGTATGCACACTGTCATTAATGCGCTATGTAACTTTCCAAAAGCACACAGCTAGTGATTCTCATTTGAAAACAGGGCGGACAGACCCTAGAACCCAAGATCCTCCTCACAGTGCTCGTGTGCCTAAAACTACTGTTTTGTGGGAGTTTCTGTTGGTAGAAAATAGATGTGGGGTAAGGAGTGGCTGTGTCCCCGTAGTATATGTCTATATATTGTATACACACATATAATATGTACTGTTATATGTATATTACAGTATATGTATATATATGATAATTATATGTATATACATATAGTGTAAATGCATATACATATATACATGTAATATGCTGTGTATACACATAGTATTTATATGTAATAACATGTTTACATATATATTTAAAGAACTAGCAAGGTATATGTATTTATACATATATATTTCTTAAAGAAATTGCAACAGAAATGTAGTACAAATTTAAATTATGTTATGGTAGAATAACTATATTTTTATTATCTGATTTAAGCCAAAGAGCTTTTCCTTCATTTTCTCAATATGTATTATACTCTTGTACAAGAGAAACTGGAAAAAACTGTATGAGTTAAAACATATCAATTTGGTGAGAAAAGTTTTTGGTCAGTTACCTTGTCCTGTGTTATTTCATGGAATGATGGTGTTAATAGCCACCATTAACTGTCTATGATTGCTGCAGAGTTTCAGACTGTGCAAACAAATATCAGTTCTCTTTGTTTTTGATCTCTGCTAAATCATACCCTGAAATTTTAGTTTATAATAATGGCTCAAGATCCAAGTTTTTTCCTTCTTCTAGGCAGAGGGGAAAATAATATAGGCATCAGACAAATAATCAGATGAATCTTTTCTTTCTGAGACTATTTCTAGAAGTTAAGTTACTTTCATAGCCCCTAGCGCAGTTCTGGAATATCCATAATTGCATATTTGGTATTTGAATTGGGATTTGGAAACAGTTGAAAGTCATTTTGGTAGAGAAGTGAATTTTACATTTAGTCCCAAATTACAAACAATTGAATAAAAATCAAATATAATGTGATTATCAAATAAGACCATTCTTTTTTAGAAATTGACATTTTTCAGAGGAAAAGTTTGCTAATACCACGATCATGTTTGTGGCTGCACTCGTACACTAAGCACAATCTCCCAAGAAGATTACTTTCCCTCTGAGCACTGCCAGGAGTAATTTCTGAGTGCAGAGCCAGGAGTAACCTCTGAGCATCAATGGGTATGACCCAAAAAGCAAAATAAATAAATAGATAAAATAAAAATTGCTCTTAAAAATACATCTTGGCATATACGTCTTGATTTGTTTGCTTAACATCTATGTAATAATCTATAATAGCTCTTTCCTTTGCTTAGAATTATGTATTTTCCTATTAAAGAAACAAATGTTTGGTATTCAATGAGGAATGAATATAAACTTTGGGCAAGGGGCTCTTCCTAGACTTTGGTTGTGAAAGGAGGGATTAGCCTGTTAGGTAAAGCTAGTTGACATACGGCACAATAGTTCCTATAAGACTGACAGTGTTAGACCTGGGATCACCTCATGTGTTTTAATAGAAATATGTAAACCTTGGATACCTTCAGATCATTGGAATGTGGGAGGATACTCGATTTTGTTGGAAAAGTAAAATATAGGGACTTAAATTTTTAAAGAAGGGAAAGGAAGGGGGCTTCTTTTATTTGTTTGTTTGTTTTGTGCACTCCACTGAGCTCTGCTCAGGGCTTTCTTCTGGTGCTGCACTCAGGAATCACGCCTAGCAGGCCTCTGGGAGTCGTATGGGTGCCAGGGATGGAAGCTGGGCTGGCTGTGTGTAAGCCAAGTGCCTTGCCCACTGTATTATCTATTCAATGCCCACACCCACCCCAGGAAAGGGGGCCGTCTAAATAACAATACAACTTTTACATTACATTGTGATTTTCTATCAGGTTTGTATTGTGTTTTAAGCTACATTAGCTTTCACTTTGGGTGTTGACAGTTACAAGAAGATATTGTTTCCCCTTTATTCAGAAAGAAAGATGAACAGCCCACAATGTAGCTCTGAATGTAGTCAGATGGTTTATATTCTAAGGAAGGAAGAGACACTTCATTGTTTTTTTTTTGGCAAAAGAGAGAGAGAAGGTGAGAACAACCATCAAAGCAGATTTAAAGAAACTACTAGAGCTAGGAGATAGAACATTATTAGGGCACATGCCTAGCATGGATGTGATCTTGGTTTGAGCCTTAGAAACACACACACACACACACAGAGAAACACACACACCTCTGGGTACATTCATGGAGGCCCTTAAAAATTATCAACAGTGACTTTCCTCTGGTTGTTTTTTTTTTTGTTGACACAGGAAAAAGGCCAATAGTGATTCACAACAGTGGCTTGACCTGGAAGGATGGTAGGGATGATGAAAATGTTTCATATCCTGATTGCAGTTATGGTCACCAAACTAAGTATGTTTGTCAAAGCTTATTGACCTGTACTTTAAAGAGTAAATTATTCTATGCAAAGTCTCTCAATAAAACTACTGAAATAAATATTAAACTCTAAAAATTATAGTAGGTTCTCAGTAAAAGATTAAAATGCAATTTAAAAAATATTTTTGTAATTTCCATCTTGGGTAATGCAATGCTATTTGAGAGAGTTTGGGAAGGTAACTTGACTTCTTTCTACATTAGTTATGAATTTTGTTGTGAACCTCTCATTCAATAGTATGCATAAAGGAATGAGAACAGAGTCCTAGATCATGGCATGTACTCTAAGTTGTTGTGAAGACTTTGCTAGTACCTTAGCTTCTATGTGAAGTGTTAGATCACCTGTCTTCCCATTGTTTACCGATTTGCTCCAGTTGGCGCCAGTAACATCTCCATTCGTTGGAAATGAGGTCTATTATTGTTACTGTTTTTGGCATATCGAATACACCACGGGTAGCTTGCCAGGCCCTGCCATGGCTCTGGGTTCATCCCAGGGGCCCAGTCTTTTTCTTTGTCAGACCATCAACCATCCAGGGCCCACAAGGCAGAGCCCTGGGTGTAGACCAGCCTGTCTCCTGTCTGCCACCTGCTGACACAGCAGGGCACCACAGCCATACCTGCAACACCTCGAATGGCAGAAAGTGTTAGATACCCTCAAATTATTCATGACTCAAGGTTAGAACTTTGAAAGATGTTGCTGTTTGATTTCAAAGTTGATGTTTGCTCATGCTACTGTGTAGATTTATTGATGCATTTCTTCAGATTGTGTAATTTCGATGGAGCGCTCCAAGTTGGATTAGGTGGTGGAATTCTCTGGAAGAAACAAGACTTGGTCTGTGCTTGCAAGAACTTCTTATGTAAACAGATGAATCAATAGAAAATTACAAATGCATCGACTGTCATAATTGCCATGAGAAGGCGTGGGAGCCTGTTAACGGCAGTTTATAGATTAGGCATGTACTCTGGTATGAAGAGTTTGCGGAGGACATAGTGGTGTGGCCCATCCCAGGAGGAGTTACTTTCAAGGCGAGTGGGCCATCGCTTTGGTCTATTTAAGAGTGAGAGATGTCTTCAGACATCCATGAGATATAGTATGGGAGGGAGGTAAAAGAACTAGTATAAATAGTATTTGGCCTTTTTAGTAAACTCAGCTGATAACCCAAAGCATAGATCTTGAGCGGCTTCTGGGATAGAATTCAAACTTTACCCCATGGTGCAGTCACAGTGGCAAGGTCACGTCTTAAACAAACTATAATCCTCAACTTCATGAAAAGAACAGTCCAGGTTTTACTTGACATGTGGGAACCATGGTTTGGTACCTATAGCGGCAAAGTCAGCCAATGCCCTAGAAACCGAATGTGATGAAGAGTGAACATCTGCTGGTCTGCTCAGAGAAGTGCTGGTACTGTCAGGCTTGACAAATTTTGCTTTTCGAGCTGCATCAGTTTGTTACTAGCATGTCTGTCTACAAGTAGAAAAAAGCTACAGAAAGGCAGCACACCTTTTGAAAATCTAAATAATCATATCGTGATGATAAGCCATTTAACCAGTCCTAAGCATGATCAGGTAAAAGACTAGCCCTTTTGGTATTCTCTGGATGTGCTGCAGAGTTCATCGAACACCAGGACATCATTTTCCTTTTCATCAATATCAACTACGTTAAAATACCCTTCAAATGGACTAATATAAATGCACTCCTGGGTGGAGTTCATGTGAATCAACTGGGCTTGCTTGAGTTCAACTGAAAAGCAGGAACATCTGCAAAAGGAAGGAGAGCTCTGTAAACTGAGAATTTTTTTAATTAAAAATTTTTTTTTATTATACCACCATGAGATATGCAATTACCAATATGTTTATGTTTAGGTTTCAGTCATACAGTGTTCCAGCACCCATCCTTCCACCAGTGCCCATTTCCCACACCAATGTCCCTTGATTCCCTCCTCCCTCCCCCAGCCTGCCTCTATAGCAGGCACTGTGCCCCTCTCTCTTTCTCTCTCTCTCTCTGTCTTTCTCTCTCTCTCTTTCTCTCCTCTCTCTCTCCTCTTACACACTGTGGCTTGCAATACATACATTAAGAGGTTATCAAGTATATCCCTTTACCTACATTCAATGGTCAGTTCTAGGCTGGTATTATCATTTCCAATGATTATTAGTACACTATTCCTTTCTCTGTCTTACCTAACCTCTGACTCTCACACACTTGCAGTAGATTCCACCTACTGACAAGATAAACTGAGGAATTTTTAAGTTTGGGTTTGGTGAGTGTTTAGTTCTGTACTGTAGAATAATACCAAGTAGTAATAAAAGGACCTTAGAAATATATCAAATATAAATACCAATAATAGATATTAATATTATTAATTATGATCAGGAAGTATTTATTGCATTGTAAGAATGTGCCAAGCATATTCTGAAACTAGATTAGGTACAGGGCTTTCCTCCAATGGTAGGGTCCGGATTTAGTAGTTTAATAGGGTCACCATAAATACACAGGTTAGATAATGTAAACAGCAAAAATGTATTTTCTCTTGTTCTGGAATTTCTCATGTTTGTGGGGAATTCCCAGGTTGTTCAGGTACAAATTAGGCTGATTTGGAAGGGGTCCTGTCTTTATTTTCTTCTCTATTCCAATGAATTCACATACAAATACATCTACACGTTCATGCATAATAAATGCGTATATAAGTGCATGTACTATTTCAGTGTGATGTAAATGCCAAAATGAAATGTAGGCACAACACAATGGAAGCAATAAGGAGAATATTGTTCATTTTGATTGGGGTTTTGGAGAACTTTTGGAGAATCAGTGGAATGTGAACTGTACGCGAGCTAAGATTTCACCAGACAGAGCTACTGTATGGACTACGAGGAGGAATATGAGATGTGCTTTCTACAAGGCTTTTATATATTTCCTATCACATGAAGCACCATAAGCAAAACACTCCCATTTAAATAGCATAAGATATAGATTGAAGAGGGATCCACCATGAGTGATGGTGGGGAGAAGCCCCATGGAAGTTGCTTGTCTTCTTCACTTGTATCACTTATCTTTCCGTTGTTCATCGAGTTGCTGGAGCAGGTGCCAGTAACATCTCCATTCATTGGGAATGAGGTCCATTATTGTTAGTTTTTGGCATATCAAGTACACCACGGGAGCTTGCCAGGCTCTACCATGGCTCTGGGTTCATCCCAGGAGGCCCAGCCTTTTTCTATGTCAGACTATCAACCATCCAGGGCTAACGGGGCAGAGCCCTGGGTATAGACAAGCCTATCTCCTGTATGCCACCTACCAATGCAGCTGGGCACTGCAGCCACACCTGCAGCACCTCAAGGGGCAGGTGGCAGGGCTTGTCTTCTTAGTTCCTTAGTTATCCTTAGCTGTTACTTTGATGTATATGTTGTGTAGAGTTGAACCTCATGGCTCAGCCTATTGTACCAAGGAGTTTAGAACTTATTCCATTTACTTGAACCTGTTAGATATATTTGATGTGGAGAGTAGCCTATTTATTTTATAAAGCACTGACAATCTTTTACAGTTCTTTGATTTAGTTCCTCTTATTTCCTCAGGAGCTCTTCACCTATTTATACCTACAGTCTATGTTTGTTTGAATCCTGTTTTACCCTCTGTCTTTGGGACTTTGATAAAACTGCTACATTGCCCCAGTGAAAATCAATTTTCCTACTTTTATCAGTCAAAAGCATATGCTGAAACTAGATTAGGTGCAGGGCTTAGGGGTGCAGATTTAGTAGCTGGCTGTTTTAGTTTAGTAGGGTCGCCATAACACATGACACTGGTTAGGTGATATAAATAGCAGAAATGTGTTTTCTCATGTTCTGGAAGCCAGAAGTTCAAGATCAGTGTGTTAGAAGATTTGGTTTCCTCTGATGCCTCTACTTGGACATGACCATCAATTGGATATTCTCTTTGTCTGTGCCCTAATCTGCTCTTCTTCAAAGGATTTCTGTCATGTTGTAGTACGGTCCGCCCATATGAACTTGTTTACCATAATTACCTCTTTAAGGACTTTATCTCCACTATAATCCTATTCTAGGCTGATTAAGGTTAATACTTCAGCATATTAATGTTGGGAGGGAAACAGTTGTACCAGTACCACAGACTAAAAGAGTTTGTATTCATGAGCATGCTATTCATGCTGTATAACCTAAGACGATGTCATGTTGTTGAGGTTTAAGTCACTTCAGGTCATGAATGTTTTCTGAGTTTGAATCAAAGACTGATGGTAGCTAGATGATGGGAATCTTACAACACTAGATGGTTGCCTTGAGAGAGAGAGAGAGAGAGAGAGAGAGAGTTATACCTACTGTGGATCTTGACCTACAAGAGTCCATAGTACAATAGCTTTAAGTATGGAAAAGAGCAAACTTGTAGCCTAGCTGCGTGATCTTTGCTAGAAAATATCAAGTTGCTCAGCACTGCAATGAGAGAGATCCAGTCTGTTTTTCGCCATGTGACCTTAGCTAGGTAGTTTGCCTGCACTCTCTGTGCTTTCTGTAGATTGAAGATGATGTTTCTTAACTCACTGAATTGTTTGGAGAATTAAATAAGATGTATACTAGCATTTTGTATGGTGATTCATACATAATTAGCACATTTTAAAGTAACTAATCCAATTTCCGACCTGGGCCGGTTCACCCCTCCTTAGGCAACCTGGTGGTCCTCCGCTCCGGAGGGTCACCATATTGATGCCGAACTTAGTGCGGACACCCGATCGGCATAGCGCACTACAGCCCAGAACTCCTGGACTCATTTTGCATGGCAAGCCTGGCAAGCTGCCCTGTTTTATTTGATATGCCAAATACCAGTAACAATTATATTCTTTCATTTCCATGACCTAATATAATGGTTTGAGGCTCTTTATGTTCCTGGAGCGAGAAAGATTCCCTTGGGCTCTACTAGCATGAGTCAGAACATATGGAAATATTACTGGTGCCCGCTCTAGCCAATAGATGATCAACAGGAGGATAGTGATAGTGATAGTGAATCCAATTTATTTTGAATGTTAGTTGCTATTAAAGATTCAAAAATAAAAGGTAGTTGTAGGGTCCAGGAAAGCACGAGATTGTGAACATGAGCCTTGCATAGTCGAGGCCCGGGCCAATCCCCTGCCCCGCATGCACCCCGCTCCCACCCCTCCTTACACTGCTTGGTGTAGCCGTGAACCTTGATACTCCTCAGCACCAGCCAAACCATTGAAACACCCAGTCTGGTTTGCAGAGTATTGTAGGGATTAGCCCCTGCAATCCCTATGCTCCCTGAGCAGTGACTGGGAGTCCCCAACTGACCCCCAAATAAAAAAAGGGTAGTTTTATCATAGGCATTTTTGCATTGTAATTATTTCCTGAATATTAATCTTTGAGACCATATATAAATATGTGTATATATGTGTGTATACATGTATATATAGAATTTGATACAAAGTTCATATATGTATATGAACTTTGTATATATAGACTTTGATACATTTTTATATACATGTATATATATAGACTTTGATGCATTTTAAATATCCAAAGAAATAAATTGGGCATTTCTAAGTGCAACATATGGCAGTTTTGACTATTCTTAAGGAGTTCTTTTCAGGGTTTTTTTCAGCTTATACAATATAGATGGTAATTGACACACTAAGGAATACATTTTCTTCTTAGATGAAGAACCGTAGTGATAAAAGATTTTTAGCTTTAGAGAAGGGTCAAGAGGATACTCCATTTCATTTGGTTTTCAGCACTATTGGTGCTCAGGGGTTAATCCTTTGTGCTTGGGGGCAGCTCCGGGCAATACCAGGGTTCACCAAAGCTCCCTGCTTTCAAAGCCTGTACTCAGCCATTTTACAATCCAAAAGGACATCTAGAAATATAATATGCAATTGAAATTCTTTCACATTTTTTGTTATCGGGGTCTGCCTTTATTTTGTTTTCTTTAATAGGTTGTCTAATATATATTGGGAAAGGCATTATTTAGGTTCTCCTTAAAAAATTAAAAAACTATCAAACACAGTCTTACTAAGGTTGAACTGTTAAGTGAAACATTGACTGAGGTCTTACTATAGGAAGGAAAATACTGCTTGTCTCTGACATTTCTTTATAGTACTTATCCTAGATCTTGAGAGACTTTGGCCACACTCAGAAGTACTCAGGGACTGTTCTTGGCTCTGTGCTCAGGAGTGACCCCTGGCAGTACTCGGGTAACCTCATACATTGTCAGGGACTGAACCAAGGTTTCAGCCCAAGTGGCTGCTTGCCAAACAAGAGCCTTCCTTTCTGTACTGTCTCTCCTCCAGCCCCTAATTGTAGATGTTAAACTGTAAATAGACGTGGGGTGGAGGGTAATCTAATTGGTGGTGGAGGGGGAAGGCGGGGCTGTTAGACACTCACGGTCACACTCATGCACATTTGGCTTTGTACGTACTGAGAAGTATGCCCCTGTGCCTCTAGAAGGAGGCAGGAGCCGACACTCTTTTTCTCTCTTTCTTAGTGATAGGACATGTCACATCTCATTTCCTTTCAGCAGAGAAGTGCAGAGAAAAGCAACCCTTGGTGCTCTCTGGGAACCAGCTCACTCTATCCATTCTGGAGCTGAGCCACCTAGCGCCCACCCCAGTCTCCTTGGCCGCAGCTGACTTGTGGCTTTGTTCTACTTTTCCCATGCTTATGGTTATTGTTGAGGGCAGTGTAATTGAGTGAGCAGAACAACCTGAGAGATGCAAACTTTTCAGGTACAGGGCATGCTGTTAAGTGGTGAGTCTATGTGAAGGTGGCGGCTGGGTGCCAGCTGGCTTGGTGTGGAGTCCAGGAATTAGTGGGATGCAGCCAGGCTGCTTGTTCACAGACACTGGGAGGAGAATCAGATTCTGAGTTCTTCCGAGCTCTGAGCGTTTTGCATAACCAGCCGCCTTGCAGTCTCTGCTGTTTGATGTCTTAGTCTGTTATTCTGAGAGTGACACAGTTCAGGTCCACAGATCCTACACAACCCGTGTTCACCAGTGCGCTTTCCTTCTTCTCCTTCTCTTCCATCTTTCCTTCTCTCCCTTAGAATTTAAAGTAGTAGGCTCTTCACGTCGTGTTCTTCCTCAACACGCATCTCACTTGCCTCACTGTTTCTTTGCTTGCTTTCTTCCACTTTGGACCAACCCGTGTTCTCTCTTGAACACATATTTCCCCCTCTTTTTCTCCTCTCACAGCTTTATAAGCAAGTTTTGCTCAATTAAATATATCTTATTCGCACGCACACAAAGAATTTAAAATTGTAAACTAAGAATCAGAGAGATGTAAGAATAAAACACTTGCCTTGGGCATGGCCAATCCTCGTTTGATCCCTGGCATCTATATGTTCTCTTAAGCACACCAGGAGTGATTCCTGAGCCCAGAGCTAGGAGTTCCCTCTCTGTATCACTGACTGTGCCCGAAAACCCCAAATTTGTAAGCTACTCTCTTCGTAGAGGATGTTGAATAGTGTTCTGTTTCTAATACATAAACCGTTTCCCTACTTTGGGTACTTTCTGGCATGAGAATTCTATATGACCAAGTCAGACTATGTGTTACAATCACCCCAGAGAATTCAATTCTAGGAATCTTCCAACACCTTTTAGAACTTGAGAGATAGTGCAGTGGGTAGGACACTTGCCTTGTAGTGATTGACCAGGGTTCAGTCCCTGACAAGTTATATGAAATCTGACCCGGAATACATACCCAGGAGTAAGCCCTGAAAATCACCAGGTGTAACCAAAATCTGAACAAAAAACAAAACAAAACAGAAAATCCTTTTTTTTTTCTCATGTTTTGAGATCAGGGCAGTTCTTTTATCTTAAAATGTTCATTGATTAATTTTGGCTCCAATATTTTAAAAGAGCATATCCTGGTTTATATGATTCAAACTCAGTCTACATATAAAATCTCTGCTAACGCCATAATCGTCAGTTATGATTATGTAAATTGTAGAAGTGAATTTAGCTCAGCATTTAAAATATTCTGCCCCTATTTGCAGTATTTAATTGTAATCTTTGATTATTAGCAGGGTAATTACTGTGCTAAGTTGTCTTACTTCCCAAAGCTGTGAGGGCAGGCCCATGTGTTATTCATTGCTTCAGCCTCAAGGCCAGACACAGCAAGGATTGTGCTGGATTGTACATCAGGGCGCTTGCCTCAATTTTCATCTTCATACAAATAAGTTCTCAACCAACATTCAGATCTGGCCCTTTACTCATCTTTAGAACTTTAGTCTGACTTCTAAATCAAGAGTTTAACCCAAATCAACAGGATTGATCTGTGAGAGTCAAGAGTACTCGAAATTTACAGTAAGGAATATTACAGTACAATTCTCTTTGTAAATTGTGTGTTGGACATCTTGGACACTAGCAACATTTATAAGAAACGTATGAATGTGTAGATAGGTGTTGACATTCCAACCCCCAGGGGAATCCATTATTGAAATGCATTTCAAAATTAGGCCTTCTTAGAGTATAGGATTTGGGATAGTGAAGTTAATCAGTTTAAGTAGTGGTGATCTAAGATGTGTGGGAGGGTTGTGCTTTGCTCTCTGTGTGTGTAACTTTGGTGTAGCCTGGCTCCAGGAATGGCCAGTTGTTGAGCTAGGAGGAGTGAAACAACAAGTTTAGGGGCAAACCCTGCTCTGGCTTTGCTTTCTTTCCCCTGGGGAGTTGCGGGCTCAATCCACTGGGCCGTGGACTAGATCCAGGCTCGGGAGCATGCCATTAAGGGCACTCTTATTTTTGCTTTATTATTTTAGTTTTATAAATGAGAAGTTTTAATGTGCAGCTTGGTGAGTGTTGCTTCCCTGATACTATTGAAATGTTAAACATTAAATTTGGGGTGGGGCAGCGCAGTGGTTAGCGTATATGTGTAGTGTTTAAGGCATATGTACAGTGGTTCGGGTGCATGCCTACCATATACCCAATCTGAGGTCAGTTTCTAGGACCACAGAGACCCTCAAGTATCACTGGGTGCATTCCTGGAGGGCCTCCTCTGAATGTTTTCTCTCTCCCCCAGCACTGCCAGTGTGGCCCAGTGATCCCCAGCATGACAGCAGTGACATCTCATTCTTGGACTCTCATTGAATCAATCTCCTGATTGGCTGATTATTGCTAATGGGGTCTCCTGGGTTTTCTGAGCACTGTTTGGAGATTAAATGTTAGCTTATTATTTCAAATTTATGCAGTTAATTGATAATGGTTGTATAGCGATGTGGCATTGCTTTATAACACTGCCTGTGTTTTAGGAATACAGTTTCACGCCTCTCTGATGTGTTACCATCCGCAGCAAACACAGGCACCACCAAGTGGGAATTGATGGACGCAGATTGGTTGCTTTGAAGGAAATAGCTCAACTGTTGGGTGACTGACCTGAAGTCTCCAGAGCAGGCCTGCGGGCTTGAGACACAGGGAAGAGATGGTTTTGCGATCTGGAGTCTGAGACTGTCTGGAAGCAGGATTCCTGGTTTTCCTCCCTTCTGGGAGAAGTCAGTGTTTTGTTATCAGGCTTTTGCCACTTAGGTGAGGGTCTACTCACATTAAACAGTTGAATGTGCTTCCCTCAAAGTTTACTGATGCTTAAAAGCACCTAAAAATACCTGATCACTTCACTTGATCACTTGAATCCCGTTATTCATCGATTTGCTCAAGCAGGCACCAGTAACATTTCCATTTGACCCTATCACGTGCCAATGTAGCCCAATGGCATCTGGTTGATTTAGGAATATGAAGAGCCTCAAACCGTTCCTTCACAGTCTTGACAAGGAAAAACACAGACACAAAAAAATACCTGCCCAGCACCATTTCTTATCAATTTTGTGTCTGTGACACAGACACAAAAAATACCTGCCCAGCACCAAATCACTGGGCAGGGGAGCCAAACCAGCATGGTACCCAAAGTGAACCACTGCACGCTCCAGTGTAAATAAATCCTCATCCTGACCACACTCAGAGGCTCAGAGGGGAGGAGCCCTCCTGTCCTTATGCTGTGGAGATCACAGGTCACAAGAATAGGGAAGCGGATGCGGGGTAGAGCCACAGTCCAGTGGGTACTTGCATGTGGCAGCCCAGGTTCAATCCCTGGCACCCTGGGTGGTCTGCTGAGTACTGCTAGGAGTGATTCTTGTGTTTGTGAGTCAGGAATAAATCCTGAGCACCACCCTCACTCTTCACAGAAAACAGGAAAGGGCTTCAAGGAGAACCTGGTGGTCAGATCTCTGCCCTGCCATGGTTTTGGTTTGGGGGTGTCCAAGGGAGGTGAGCCAGGCATCATTTCTGCCTGAGTTTCACTGCATAAAATGAGAACATATGTAGAGCATGTGATATGTCAGAGAGAGAGGGTGGAATTTCCTTCATTTCTCTTGGGAATTTTTTTTTTGGCATGACTCTGGGGTCATGCTTGGCCGCGTTCAGGACTTATTCCTGGCTCTGCTCAGGAAATCACTCCTAATGGGGTTTGGGGGCCATATAAGGTACCAGGAATTATGAATCAAACTAGGGTCAGCTGCATGTGAGGCAAGCACCTTAATTCCTGTACTATCTTTCTTCCCTGTGAAACTAGTTCTGAGATAAAAATCTCAGGGCCGGAGCTATAGTCCAGTGGGTAGGGCGTTTACCTTGCATGCGGCCAGCCTGTGCCAGCCTAGGTTCGATCCCCGGCATCCCATATGATCCCCAAGCACCGCCAGGAGTAATTCCTGAGTGCAGAGCCAGGAGAAACCCCTGAGCATTGCCGGGTGTGACCCAAAAAAGCAAAAAAAAAAAAAAATACCACACATGAGCTCCCACACCTGCAAACAGAGTTAAGCATGAACTGATGAAGTGTTGGGACAAGGGACAGAGCCAGCCCCAAGGAGGAGGCCCGGTGCTCTCCAGCTTGGTTTAGTCCCAGTGAATGAAACCGTTCTGCCTCTGTCCCTTCATCTATTCAGTGTCTCACAAGCAGCGAATAACAAAACGAGGGCAGAAAGTCAGACTTCTACTGCGGGCATCCTGTTTCTCTACTACAAGGCAAGTAGCTCTGCCTTTGCTTGGGCCTAAATGTACACACATAATTTTATGTCTAGAAACTTTTTACTCTTAGATCATGGCAGATAGACAGCCACATTGGAGACATTTCTAAGGAGAATGGTTTCAAAATTCCAGAACTTAATACATTTATATAGAAATGAGCCATTCAACTATTACTAGTTGGTTTGGGGCCATACCTAGTAGTGCTCAGTGGCTACTTAAAGGATCATGCTGTGTGGATCATGCTGTGCAGGATCAAGCCCAGAAGGCTTAACACTGTGCATCTGCTCAGCCGGTTGAGCGAGTCTCCCCAATCCCCCTCAATTTTATTTTAATTTTTGAACTTTTTTGAGTTTTTATTATAGTGGTTTTTGTCTGTTTGATTTGCTTGGAGCCAAATTGGGCATATGGGCTAGAAGTTAGCATATTTACTTTTAAGCAGTTTGAGAAAGGACACATATTTCCGAAGTTCTGCAAGTGTTCAGTATTGAAAATTTTGAGCACATTTTTTGGGGTCATACCTGGCAATGCTCAGGGGTTTCTCCTGGCTCTGCACTCAGGAATCACCCCTGGCAGTGCTTGGGGGACCATATGGGATGCCGGGATCGAACCCAGGTTGGCACAGGCTGGCCGCGTGCAAAGCAAATGCCCTACCCTCTGGGCTATCGCTCCGGCCCCTAGAGCACATTTCTTTCTTTCTTTCTTTCTTTATTTTGGGTCTAAAGGCCATAGCCAGCGTTGCTCAGTAATCACTCCTGGCAAGGCTCAGGGATCATATGGCATGTCAGGAATCAAACCTGTCTCAGCCTTAATATACCCACCGTACTTGCTCACCCATGTACACATTTCTTTAATATTAAGTATTACAATTGGAACACTACTGATGACTTTAATGATTGATAAGAAATGGCAGAAATTTGTGGTAGTGTGAGATAGCAAAAATGGGAAATGAAAATGGGTGCTGAGTAGACTTGGACTTTAGAATGGGGTGAGGTGATTCTTTGGGATGGGGTTATGAGGGAAACCATAACATATAAGAGATAAACTTTGAGTCAGGTGTCGAGATGAATTGGCAGGGAGTGTGGAGCCATTGAGGAGAGGTTGTAAAAGAGAAGCAAACATGTGGAATGGGATGGGAATGCTGAGCAAGGAGCAAATCCCTCTCTTTGTAAAGGTAATAGAGAAGTTATGTCTAGAGCCAGGAGAAGGCAAATAGTGGATATGATTTCATGAGTATGTGGTATATAGAAAACAAACAGATCAACTGAACCAAAGGTCATCTAAACTAGGAGACTACAGACCCCTGTAAATCAGGACAAGGCAGACACACAGTGGTTTTCAGTGATTCACGTCTGAAGCATCTATAATATCATAATGATCAGTAAAAAGGTATATATAAATTACTCAGAGAAGGTTAAGATTTGTAAGATGCCTGTATACTGTGAATAGAAATTAGGAGGTATATAATTTGTAAAAGACTCCATAAGATCTTGTTGTAAGACCTTCTTGTAAGAAAATCACTGGTTTTGTGGGACTGTAAACTGGATTGTTGAGTCCAGGCAAAACAATGAACATGAACATATAGAAGTTTGGGTTTTAGTAAAATGATGCCATGTAAGCTTAGTTATGTTGCCTACATAATAGATGGTAGGTCTACATACAGAATGGCTTGTGAACACCAGTATTCATAGTGTATCTACATTTGAAAAGTTAGTGTTTCATATTTTCCTAATAATGTTGCTTAACAGTAACATGGATTATAAATTCATATGTATAATAAAGCAACTTGATCTATATTTGTCTAAAGTATTTAGAAGAGGAGGATGAGGCATTCTTAGAGGTAATTATGAATTCATTAGCCCTTAAACTTTCCCGGAAAGTTAGGTTCAGCGTACCACCATCCCTCAGAATGGCTGGTGAGCTTATCTGGTGTTCATTTCACACAGGCACATACAAATGAATGTTGTCATGGTTACCCTTTTGTGAAGTTAAGAGACCTACCTTTGTCATATTTAGTAAGGAGATCAGTGCTGGTGCCGAATGTACAGAAATCTTTCCACTCCATTGAGGTTATGTGAAAATTCAGACAAGGATGCACTCTTAAACATCTCTTTATGTATAGTATATTTATTTGATTGTTCCTTTTTTGATTGTTATGGTTTGCTTTAGAAATGTAAATTTCTAAATGCAAAAGCAACCTGCCACCTAGTTTGACGCCAGAATAGAATTCCCAAATCGGGCAGTGTAAAATGCTCTTAATGTGTGGGGAGACAATGCACACACTTTGAAAGTTAATCCCGTGGAGCTGAAAATTCTTGTGGCAAAGTAATTCTGAATACTTGGAGAAAATTTATGGATTTCAATTAGAGTTTGTAGGGAATCATAATTCCAGTTTTATATTCCATGCCGTTCAGTGTTTTGGATTTTTAATGGGGCCAGTGCAGTAATAATAAAAGTGATTCAAAATGCACCCAGTAATTACAGAGATTTGCTGTTGCCTTTGCATTAAAAATGATGATGATTTATGCTCAGTGAAATTGCAGTCTATGGCTCTATTTAGGGTATTCTTGCTATTAAGCTGTTTATTAGTTATGGTCAGTGATTTAAAGCTTAAGAGCTACATTAGAAGGCTGTAAAATTATTTATTCTCTAATAGATAATAGTAAATTTGAAACAGACGTTAGGTTAATTATAATCTTGTGCGTTAAAGAATCTGTATTAGCCCTTTGTCTCTTAAGCCTTTCAAATTCGTTTCATGAAAAATGGAAAAATGGAGACTGGGTTAGCTACCTGATCTATTTACTTCTGCCTTCTGGTTTATCATTTTCTGAATGATCAGAAAGATACTTTTAAACATTCTCATTGTGAGTTTTCCCTGCTAAACAAGTACTACTCATCATTTTAAACTTATCTTTGTGCGGATTGCTTGGGGCTAGAGATACAGTACTACAGTCAGTGTACTTGCTTTGCATGGACTGACCTAGGTTTGATCCCTGACACTGCTTGTAGTCTCCTAAGCCCCACCCACAGTGATTCCTGAGTGCAGAGCCAGGAATAAGCTCAGAGCACTGCCGCTAGTGGCACCCAAACCCAAGTAAAGTAAAAACAAAAATAGATGCACATATCAGTCTAAAAAGCTCAGAGACTTAGGCCCTTGTCTTGATTTAGAATTCAGGCAATAGGGAATGGAGACATTAAGGTTCAGTTTACTTTAGATTGTCATTTCAGGAAGGAGGTTAGTCATCTTTCGTGTTATCAACAATTATGTGTACATTTACATGGATATACCTGTGTATGCATTAATCCACACCGAGAAAGGAGAGTAGATCATATGTATGCTCTTCATTATAATTTTGTGTAAGACAAATCATCCAGAGTAAATATCAGATATGTCAGAATATGGATTTCTTGTCACATTTATTAAATTTGACATTCAAATTCCTGTGTTAATGTTCTTGGGTAATGCTTGGGTGTTATACTTAATCAAAAAAAGTCTAAGAGAGATTCTGTCTAAGCCTATTAAAATCAAGTCAAGTAAGAAAAAAATATATGTATTATTCAGTATAAGTTAGTCTGACTCAGCTAAACTATTAAAAGAAAATCTTCCTTTCTCCCATACAAGCTCCAACTTCACACAACCAGTAAGTTCTTTCTGGTTTCTGCAAAGTCCCGTGTGCTTGGTGGAGCCTTTCTCTCTCCCAGTGACTTAGACACCAGGTCTACCACAGTGCTGACATGATCTCGCTCTACCTGGCCTCTCCGGGGACCAGAGATTGGAAGTTTGGCTGAGGCCATTAGCTAAGACCGTGACGTGCAGAAGAGTCCAGTGTTTCTGCTCTTTTCCCGTTGACTAGAATTCTCCAACTGGCCCTCAGCTACTCCCAGGGGAGCCTGAGAACCGCAGCTCCCTTTATGCCGAGGAAAAGGGAAATGAAAGGCAAGAGGAGAATGTCAGGGTTTCCTCTGTGGCCGCCGCACAAATGCTTCTGAGCGCTTTGTATGTCATCTTGTGAATTTGTAATTGGAAATATGCCATGAATACATCACAGCATTTCAACAGTTTTCATGACCTCACCCTCGCCACAGTTTCAGCACCCCAGTACTGCGAATTGAAAGGAAAATCAGTTGATTCCTAGCACTGTGCCTTCGCATATTTTAGTGCCTTGTAGTAGCTCAGCCTCTTTCTTTTCTGGTGGTGGGTGGTATGGCGGGCGACTCCTGGTTTATGAAGAGTTAACGCCTATATGTAATAGATAAATCTTATCAGTGCAGCTGGGCCGGGCCAGGCAAAAGGATATGTTTCCCATTAGTCTGTCCCACCTGGGGTCTTGCTTTCCCATCACTGACCCTCCTTCCCCTGTTCCTCAGGGATTTCTCTTCCTTTCCTGAGAATTAATGGTGCACACTGAGGGGGTGGCAGCCATTATTTAGCTGTTTAACAGTAGAACTCTGCAGTTGATAAATCTGGTTACATGGAGTATTCATTTTCTATTGCTGCATGACAAATGACCACAAACTTTGTGGCTAAAAATAAAACTCATTTATTGTCTGATAGTTTTGTAGGTCAAAATTCTGGACTGGCTGAATTGGACTCTCTGCTCTGGGTCTTAGAAAGCCAATGTCAAATTGTAGCTGTCCTCACATCTGGAGGATTTGGGGGAGAATTTAAGCTTATTTAATTTGGTGGGAGAATCCTGTTCCTTGCAGTGAGAGTGGCAGGGTTCCTATTTCTTGGCTGGTGGTAATGGAGTAGCCATCTGCCTTTGGGGATTACCACCAACCATTTCCATGTAGCTTCTCTTCATTCCCCATCTTCAAACCATCAGTGCTAGGCAGAAGGTGGACGTTTCTCTATCTAGATAAACACTAATTAATTGACCAGGGGCCTGGGGGACACCCAGTTTTGCTCATGGGTTATTGAGATCAGGAATCATTCCTACTGGGTTCAGGGGATCATTTGGGGTGCTGAGGTCTGAATCCAAGTTGACTGTGGGCAAGACAAGTGCCCTACCTGCCATAATGTCTTCTCATCCCCAAAAGAGGATTTTAAATGGACTAGGTTTAGGCCAACTCAAATAGTCTCTATTTTGCCATGTCCAAGAGTATGCCAATATATAGCATATTCATAGGTGCGCTTCCCACCTGAAAGGGGTAGGGTCAGACAGAAGCTAGAAGCACTGGTCATTGAGACAGTCTTAGATTCCTACTGGGTTTTACTGCAGGAGTATTTATTAGTAAATTATCCTGTAGGAATCTGGTTCCCCTGGAAAGACTCCTGTATTTTATCCTCTGTGCTTTCTCTCTACTGCTTATCCCTCACTGTATCTTTTAACCGGCCATTACTAATTTTTATAGTGTTGACTACAAGAATATGCTACCCGCACGGCAGAGCCTGGCAAGCTACCCGTGTCGTATTTGATATGTCAGATACCAGTAACAATTATAGACCTCATTCCCGTGACCTGATGGAATGGTTTGAGGATCTTTATGTTCCTGGAGCAAGCAGGTGCCCTTGGGCTCTACTTGCATGAGACAGGTCATATGGAGATGTTACTGGTGCCGCTCGAGCAGTGACAAATTGGATTTTTGTGCTGTCAGTATGGTAGTTACTATACTAAGCAAGCTAAATGGTCTCATTGTTAGATTAGATTGTTATCTTTAATTGAATATATTTTCTGTAAAATGCATAGCTATCAGTATCCTAAAGGGGTTGGTTTCAGAACTCTCTTGGGGATTTTGGTCTCCTCAAGTCTCCCTTATATGAAATAGGGTCCTATTTGTATATAATCTATGCCCATCTTCTCATGTACTTTAAAGCATCTTGATTACTTATAATGCCTTGTGCAATAGAAATATGTGAAGAATTGTTATATGTTCTGTTTAGGGGATAATGATGGAAGAAAAATATCTAATGTATGTTCAGTGGAGAAATAATCATCATAGCAGCCATCGTGCCTAATTGAACAATGTGCATTTGATTCTCAGTTGATTGAGTGCAGGATGTCAAACTGTTGGATATGAAGTTCTTCTGAATATGGAATTTTTGTAATTTGAATATATACTGATGACCTTAAGTTCCATATCGTTTGTCCTGAAAGTGAACAAAGAGACTGAAGTCACATCTCATTTCTGTCATTAACTTTCTTAGATGTCACTTTCCACTTGTGACTTCTGAGAACTGAACTTCGCCTCAACTGTCTAAAATGAAGACACTCATAACCTGAGACATGAGTGATTCCTAAAGCTTCTCGCACATACCCCATACTTTGTTTTATTTACTTATCAGAGAGGGTCTTCTGGAAAATTCCTGACTTTTATACTGGGGACTTAAAATTTAAATATTACAAAACATGTTAGAAATAATGTGCCCCCAGAAATGGTGCTGCTTTGAAAGAATATTTGCAGGATTCCCTGAAGTGAATAGTTCCTGGCACCGAGAAAATTGAAGGTATGGTGGGATGGATTATATTACTGTACTCTAAGTCTCAGGATTATTACATTGAACTGCTTCACCCACCAGTTATATTCTAGAACTCAGCTCTGTGAATGACGAATAGGCAGGTCACGTGGCTTGGTCAATAAAACCTGAGTAAAGGTGATATGAACCTCTCTTAGGCAGAAGCTTTGCAAAACTTATGTAGTTCAAATTTTAAGCACTTCCTTAAGGCTGCAGGCACCATATACCTGACAGAGACTGTTTGGCCAACTTTGGTCTTGGAATGAATGAACAGGCACAAAATCATAGCAGACCCATGTGAATTTATTGCATGTGTGAAAAATACACCTTGGCTTTAACCAGGCTGGGTGGGAAGAGGCTTGGGGTCTAGGCACGGGAGAAGCCTTATTAGAAGCCTGCGTGAGGTGGACTGGGCGAGAGCAGGCAGGTGGAGCGCCGCTCACCGTGTCCTCAGCATGCGATACGGGTGCGGCAGACACCTGTGTCCCAGACTGTGGGACACAATCATTCACCGAGATCACAGTAGTGACACACGCTACCAGGCCCAGACCAAACTCCCCGCAGAGCTGGAGAACTGGATTGACAGGCAGCAGTTTAAAGAAACAGTTCGAATTCTAAATACCCATTTTGCAGAAACAGAGAAGCTGGGCCAATCTTATCTTGCAAGCTGTTTGGCTTCTTTAACAGCATACACTATCGTCTGATGCATGACACTCATTATGAGAAGGGTTTGAAGAAAGTCTCCAAATATATTCAAGAGCAAAATGAGGGAGATATATGCTCCTCCAGGCCTCCTCTGACAGCTCCCATTGAAAAGGTCTTTGAGTTATTGAAATTACCATTTATGAAGACAGAAGCATGACCAGTGGAAGATAAACCATAAATTATGGCTACCACCTCCAGCGGGGACTCTCATCTCTCTGCTGAGGATTTTGTTTTTTTCAGTGTCTTGAATGTTGGGAAAGATGTGCTGTGAGTTGCTTGTCCACTACAAAATTAAGTAAACACAACAAAGTGGATGCTAAACCGTCAAACTCAACAGTGACCCTCCTGTGTCCCTGAGTATGTCATAAGCAGGTGTAATAACTTTTAACTATAGTTCTATTAAAGTACAACTTAAAAAGTTTTGATAGGAACAATCCTGTCTATTGCTATTTTTAACTGCTCCTTCTGGCAAAACTTATGGTTTTTAAATTTTCTCAGATATAGTATTCATGAAATATTGTGATGGGTTAAGGTACAGTAATTTTCAACTAAAATGTCAAGCGTGAGTCAACATTTCTAGTACCGTTAGCTGTATGTTTTCAGTTTGGAATGTCTTATGTCTTAGTTCATCTTTGTGGTTTGAGAGAATGGTATTTGGAAGAAAGTTAAAAAAAATATCGCTTGTATCACTTGTCTTCCGTTGTTCATCGATTTTCTTGTGCAGGCACCAGTAACATTTTAAAGTTTTATTTTCAGAGATTCTTGTAGGTGTGTAATCATTTAGATTTACTTTTCTTTATGGGTTTGTTCGTTTACTCAATAAATCTCATAGCTTTAATATTTTAGTTGTATGAAACTCCTGTTACTTTTCAGCCTGTAATCATCTACCTTGGAAACCTGTTATAATAACGCATTAGTAAAACTTTTCTAATAAAAAAATACACCATTGATATTAGGAGCAGCTAATATGTGGGTCATTTGTTACTGAAACAAAACTGGCTCCTACTGACTGATATTTTTGTGCACTAGACAAAATCATCTTGGTCTTAATTCTCATTCCACCTGCCTAGTACATAGTTCTACTCAGGTTTCAGTGAGCATCACTTGGATGGATCCAGACAGCTCATTGCTTAGATCTGAGCTTGTCCTAGACCGGGTTCCATTACACATACCTATGGGGGATATTAGGTGTTTACACATGTGTGAATTAACCCATCAGGTTAACCTTGACAAAAGGGCAATATCCATTTATATATGGATAATAACATGTTAATGCCTTATGTTTTTATTTTATTTTTTAACAATGCCTTATATTTTAAATGAAATTTATTTTAATGTAGACAAAAGTCACAACTGTTAAAACAGTTCTAGACCTGAAATTGATTAGATAACAAAGCTTCAATATTAAAATCAGTAAGTATAAAAATAGTTTTTCACCTGAAAATTATTACATCTGATCACTGGGTTGGTAAGTCCTTGTCTAAGAACTTACTAAGCTGTTTGTTGCTAGTTGAGCTGTGTTATTGTTTTTGTTCATTGAGTTTGGTTACCTTTTATATTACTTTCCCATCTAATTTGGTGAGCTGGAACTTAAGTATTGAGGAATTAGATGGTGTTGTGTGGCCTAGAGACTCCAGGATCTATGGTTTGAGCCAATAAGTTGACATGGTGAATGCTGTGGGCCAATAACTTTGCCATGGGATCCTGTGAGTGGGCGCTGGGGTTCTGGAAGTTCAGATGGTGGGGGAGGCTACCTGCCCTGACTCTGAGTTCTTGCCTGCGCACTGGGCTACCTGAAATTATTCTCAGTTGAATATCTCTGCAGAAAATATCGGTGAAGTGGTGGGGTTGAACTCCTGGTGTGCTTTGACGGTGGGTGTGGATGCAGCCCCTGGAGCTCCAGCAGGGCAGTTACTTGTGCCTCCTGCCCCTCTCCTCCCAAGGGCATCCCAGAGTTTTCAGCCACTGAGACAGGTATTTCCATGAATTTCAGCTGCTTGACGTGCGTCTCCTCGGAGATTTAGTCAGGAATCTGCAATATCATAATAATTTTTATATTGTATTTCCCACCTGCCCATCACTCCCCCCTGGCCCTAAGGACTTACCTGTGCTTAAACACTTGTCTCAGGGGCGGTGGACATAGTATAGCAGGTAGGGCATTTGCTTTGCACATGGCAAACCAATTAAAATCCTCACACCCCATATAATCTCCAGAACCCTACCAGCAGTGATCCCGGAGTGCAGAGCCAAGAGTAAGCCCTGAGCACCACTGGGCGTGGCTCAAACCTTCCCCACCCCCCACAGTTTTTTGTCTTAGGCTCTGTTTGCTAGAAGCTCAGGACTTATAACAGTTATAAGTCTTGTATAAGACTTATAAGTCCTGTATAAGTCCTGTATAAGACTTATACAATGAAATGAAATGCCTTCATTTCATTGAGTTGAGTCCAGACATTACCCCCAAACTCTGATGATTTAAGTAATTCAGAAGTGTGAAGGATTAGACTTTACATTCATGCAAGCTTGTGAACATTTTGCTCTTCAACCTAGCTTGGAAGTTATTGCTAAATTTTGAGATCCAAACTTAGATTCTCCCACTTGTTCTCACACAGATAATCTGTCATTAGTTCTCAGAACACCCAAAGGCTCAACACAAAGATCTTTGTTGGGGAATCTGTTTTTCGAGATTCAGGGATTTGTTAACAGCATGATGCGAGACAAGTGTTTGAATGTGAAAGCCCAGTTAGGGCTTCGGTGGAACATTGTTCCCCTTCAGACCAGAGTTGCCAGTTCACAGATGATGCCAAGTGAGACATTTGACATCATGGGAAATAGACCTTGTTTAGGAGTTGAATTGGCCAAGTTCCCATAGTGCTTTGTGCTTGGGCTTTGCTTCTTCTCTGCTTCCATGTCAGCTTTTTTTTTTTCTTTCCCAACAAGGCTTTTCTCCTTAACAATATGAGAGAACTGACCAAGTCCATAGATGTTCAGGAAAATTATCTGTTTGGGAGAATGTGGTGGGAGGGGACTATAGAGAGGGACGTGATCTTGGCTGTGAAGAAGATCCCATTCTTTTTGACATAATTAAATCTTGATTATGATGCTTTTAAATGAACCATGAAATTCTAAGCACTTACAATGCAAGTGTGATTTTTAACTAAGTCCCCCACCCCCAATCTGAATGTTAAGGTGGCAGGCACATGCATCACTAATCTTAGCTGAATCTATATTAAGAAACCAGCAAGGTGTCTTTATTTAACTTGCATGATCTGTGAATATAATGTAGTGTTAAGTAGCATGATTTAGCACATTATATCCTAAAATAAAAGCAACACCTTTAAGGTGATAGTAAATGCAGTAATGGAAAAAGCTTATTTTACCTTTGATCCCGAAGGGAAAGCGAAACCCAGGAGTAAAGAATTGAAGAGCAGTTCTTCAGCTCCTGATTTCAGCACATACATATAGCTATTTAAGTACTATTTTATGTAGCAAACAAAAATCAGTGTTTGGGATGGGGGAGGGTGCGTACTCTAGAATCTTGTGTTATCTTTGTTTTGAATTTCTAAAAACATATTTAGCCAACTGAGCTTCTGAAGTTCTGCTCTGGAACATTCCCGTGGATCTGGATCCATTTCAGGAAATAGGGTGCTTTCTGGTGCCCTATGGGTTTCCTACAGAATGGACGTGGGGTGGTTTGTCTCTGTTGAGGATCTTTGCTGTGTGAGTCTGATGTCTGAAGTAGAAAAACCATGAAAAGTCCTCACTCTGAAAGATGGCGTGAAGGACCTTGGCATTACATCCAGGATAGCGCAAGCTATCCTGATTCAAGACATAAAAATTGTTAGTGTTTAGTTTCTCAAAATCGTGCCCCCAAAGTTTTCTTGCCTGTGGTACTCTAACCATTGCAAGGTGACAGAGACACCTCACAGGTGTAAACCATGAGGATTCTGGGCTTTGCCTTCCACTTACTTAGCCCATTTCAATTTTAATGTATTTGAATGGTATCAATAATGCATTTTTAGCTTCTGATGATTATATTCCTCTGAGAAGGTAGTTCCTCATTTGAGAAACACTCCTTTGGAATTAATCCAAGATTCCAGGACCTATTTGGGTGGTAACATTATAATTGGTTACATATATATGTATATGTGCATATATATGAATCTAAAGGCATTATTTATATAGATAGCATTTACATGTAAATTTTTATTTATTCCTAGTGTTCTTAACTTTAAAGCAATGGTTTTCTCAGAGCAGCAGGAAAGCAAGAGAAATGCAGCAATAAAGTGATTCTTTGTGTGTGCGTGTGCATGTGTGTGCATAAGTGTCTCATAAGGAGAAGGTCTCTATTCAAAACAATTAAAGATGTTTTTATGCTTGGATAACCTGAACAGCGCTACTAGAGTAGTTATGTTCGATAAAGCATGCCTCACAAAGCTAAATGAAAAACTTTAAAGTTAATGGCTACACAGGGCTTAAAGCATACACATTATTCATGATTTATTCTGATCACATGTGGATGACTAACTTGGTAATGCAGCCACACATCATTATGGTTTTAAATGAAGATATACCTAAGAGTCCATGCCTCCTTGGGGTGGGTTTATATCACTCGGTGATTAAACTAAAAAAATGGAATTCCATGCCTTTTGTGGACCAGATTCTTTAAAAAGAATCCTTCAGAAACTTATGTAGGCTTATGCTTTGTCAGTTCCTATTCTAAACAGTCTTACAAAGAATAGCTTATTTAATTCTCATAACACTTCATGTTGTCAGGATTATTGTTTCCATTATATAGCTAGAAATCTGAAGCATAGGGTGGTTAGGTTTAATAATGGACCTATGAGTACACATCCAGGAGGTAGTAGACCTTGGCATTAGATCCAGACTCTGAGCATGGCACATTTAATCCCTAGGCTGTTACCCAGAAGGATTTTATTTGTCTTGAAAGGGTATCATGAGTGATGATGAATAATGGAAGATGGACTGATTGGTGATAATTCACCAATCATATATATATGTATACATGAATTAGTATATATTTGTATATATATGAATTATATATACTAATTTTATATATTTGTACATTATGCATTATAATTCATACATTATATATTATACACTATACATTATATCATATGTTACAATTTATATATTATGAATATATGAATTAGTATATAAGCTAATTAGTATATGCATGTATGTACTAATGTATACTAATATACTATACTGTATATTTTATGTGTATGTATATATATATACTGTGTGTTTTTAAATCTCACCCCCCCTCCACACCCGAATATCTCACTCTCTTGCTCCCTCTCTCTCCCTCATACACACGCACACACACACACACACACACGCACTGTGCTTACTCTGGATACAGGATGACTTTCGGATACTTTTGACCCTAAGTCAAGAGCCTTTGATTTACGCTTTGCTCCCAAGCCTCTAGAGCCGTCACTGTATAGCAGCGGGAGTGTCACTTCCCAGATATTCCCTTAGGGATTTGAAACTTGCCTTGGGAAATGCTACTTGTGCAGTATTAACCATCTTCTAAGGAAACTCTCTACCATTTCTTAGACACACAATTTATCTTCACTATTGCACATATGCTTTGTTGATTCAATTTGAAAAGCCGTTCATTTGGAGGTTTATTTGATCACTTTAGTTTACTGCCCAAATACCAGCCAGTTCTGCACTCAAAATCTGGAGCATGTTTTCAAGCAGAACTGGATCCCATAAATAAGATAAATATCAACCAAACATTTGAAAAGACCCATAGTTCATAATCAAGATGACAAAGTGTACTACTAAATTAGCTCAGGATGACATGTGAAGCATATAAATTATGCTATAGTTAATATATGTTCATGTCATTAAGGCCACTAACAAATGATTAAACTCAGTCCTATTTACATAGTTGCTACTTCCGGTAGCCTTCTTCAGTAACCTCCTTGTATGACCTCAGAGTTCCTGTGACCAAGGATAGACAGAATCTTTGAGGATTATTCAGAAAACTTTGTAAGGGCGATTGATTTTTAAGGTGATTAACACATGGTCCTTGAGACCCCCAGTGATGTCATAATAGCATAAGATTTTTTCAGGAGACACTTAAAAGTCTCTTTCTTTTCTCCTACACAAGCTGGAGAAGAGGTAAGCTAGAGATATCAGTGAAGACTAAAGGAGAGACAGTCCTTTACTTTAGCTGTCACTCTACATGCAAATGGACTTTGCAAGAAATCGCTAAGAAGATAATGACAGTTGTCTTGCTTCTCTGCTCAGATCAATTTGGCAGGTGAAATCCAGGCCCCGGAGGCCATTCAGTGCTGCAGCAGTTGGGACTGGTCAGCAGGAGGCCGTGGTCTATTTTGAGGTGACTGGCAGACTGTGGTCAGAATTGCCAGAGTCATTTCAAAAGTGTTTGCTGTTGTCCAGCTCGGCGAACTCAGTCCCAGAGAGAAGCATTTCCCGCCGTCAGCCGGGCTTTCTTTACAAACCTGCACACCAGCAGGAGAGGATTCAGTTCAACCTTCCTGGCAGGCGACTTTACCTGGATGTTCTAGATTATACTAGTTGCTGGGGGTAGAAGGAAAAATGGAGAAAGATTGCAGGGAAGGAGTTTTTTGTAGGAAAAGGCAGAATTATCTATTTTGACTGATGAGTTGAGCTGAGACTTGCAGATGTTAATTAGCATCTACTTTGAATCTTACATCTAGAAATGACATGGGACAATATTTATCCCAGTGTGTTCCATAGGCTCTGCACTTCCTGAGACTCTTCAGTGGGAAGACTTGTGAGGTTACTAATCATTTCTGAACATTACTATGATATAGTTTTTCTGTTTTGTCTCCATGTGGACATTTGCTCTGGTGGCACAAAACTGTATGAAAATACAGACTCCTTTGGATCAATCAAGACATTGTCCCCAAAGACTGTTAGTGCTTATTGTATAGGTCACCTACATGTATGGCTTCCCTTAAGCCCTCTTCCTTAAAAGTGTACTTGCGCCAGTAGAAAGAAATATGCTGATCGAAGTTGGATATGCCTACAGTAAAATTTGTTTAAGCTTTTACATGATTTTCGATGGATCTGGGGCCTTGTCATAAAGAAGTTGGCCACAGGGGAAATGGGTGAGGACCTTGTCTCATTGGGAACTGTCGGGGATGCTGCCAGGGTCCCCAACAGTGCCAGGAAGCGAAGTTCCCTTCTACCTCCGAAGCCGGCGAGGAATGGATGAAGACTCAGGAATCCGATGCAGTTTTAAAAGGCTTTACTTATCACAGGTTCAGGCATACAAATCCACAATAGGAAAAACCCTGTGCTTAGGATTCCTGGCTAGAACCCCAGCCACGTGTAGGCCAAAATGGTGGCCACCACGTGTAAAGGCTCTGTAAAGAGGAGACAAAGACAAGACTCCCAAGAAGGGTGCGAGCTCACAGAGAGCCCAAAAAAGAGAGCGCGAGAGAGGAAGCAGGCTAGTTTTATACCCCTGCAACTCAGACCTCCCTCCCACTATTATGGAAAGCAGGGAGGGTCAAATGCCCTCAGGTAATTTCTCCCAGCACCTCACCTAGGCCCTTTTATATGCTAATGTCTTGAGCCAAGATCTGCCTGGAAAAGCTTTTATAGGGTAGAGAAGGGGGTTTCCGAGATGGCTTGTCTCTGTACCAAAGTCTAATACTAGTACCAGTTAAATATTTCTCCAAGCCTTCACAAGTCTTGTCTACTTCACGGTAGTTTTGTATTTTAGTTGCCTTTGAGTTATTAGGGGAGCCATGCTTGCTTTCTTGGGGGCAAACAGCATTTCTCTCTGGTCTAATTATAATTAGGGATCCTACGTGGTCAGGCAAATATGCTGGTAAAATCTAGCTAGTCCCACAATGATTGTGGTAGCATGAGAGAATATTTATACCAGCTAGTACAGAATACATGGTCAGATAAACTGCCACATTTAGACTACCCCTTTATCTACGAAGTGATTTGCAGGCAGCAATTCAGAGCAGATGCAGAGGCTCTTAGAGGAGTCCTGCAACAGGGAACCACTTGAGTAGTTATCTGAACTCACTACTTTTTCTGACACATCATTTTTACTTGAAAGAACAACTGAGGGATGCATTATGATTTTATAGACTTGAATATTTGGCAGATAATTCCTTGAAAATACATGAAGTGAATCCATTATTTCAAGAAAAATAGAAAATTGGTGTTTTTTTTTTGATAAGATGATAATGCTCAAGTTAAAAATTGGATATGGGGGAGGAGAAATCTTACCTGACACATTGAGCTTGACAGTTTCCTGATGCTTAATGACTTCTTTTGATGGGATGGGTGGTAATATTAACCAGGGTTACTTTTTTTGATATTGAATAATGACACATGTCAGCATTGAGTATTCATGTAACTCAGGAATCCAGTATTTTGTAGATAAACATATACGATATTACCAAACCATATATGGGGATAGAGGATAGAGGCCTTAGAATGAGAGCATCCTCCTATGCATACAATCTTGTAGCAGAGTATTAAAAGCTCCTTGAGGGACTGAAGAATTAGTACTGTGGATTAGATTGCAGGGAAGGAGTTTATATAGGAAAAGGCAGAATTATATATTTTGACCAATGAGTTGAGGTGAGACGTACTGATTTTAGTTAGCATCTACTTTGACTCTTGCATCTAGAAATGACATGGGACAATATTTATCCAGGCCTTGTTCATGGCAGGCCTGGACTCAATCCCGGCACCTCCAGAAGTAATAAGTAATTCCTGAGTTCAGAGCCAAGAGTAATCCCTGAGCTTCTCTGGGTATGTTTCCAAACATAACAAAAAACAAATGCTCCCTGATAGATTTTTAGGTTTCACAATTCAGCCAACCTTTAAGAAATTGCTTGTTAAGTTTTTGCCTGGTGTCAGGAAGAGTATCTATAATTATCTAAATGAACTATTTGAATAGTTTTTCCTTTCTCACTAGCACATTTATAGAAAGCAATTTTTTTTGTCATTATTATACTTCATCTGAAAAACATTGCCACAGATCAAATGTGGAAAAATATGTGAGAACCCAGTAGCCTTCAAATTCACCGTTAAAGAAATCTACAAAAATGTAAACCAGTGTCAATTTATAATTTTAAAGAAAAATACATATATTTTCCCTAAAATAATATTTATATTTTATTTTGTGATATATTGGGCTACATTCCTTCCCCTCAAGGTGTTGCAGGTGTGGCTGAAGTGCCCTACTGTGTCGGCAGGTTACAGACAGGAGCAGGCTTGTCTACACCCAGGGCTCTGCCTCGTGGGCCCTGGATGGTTGATGGTCTGACAAAGAAAAAGACTGGGCCCTCTTGGATGAACCCAGAGCCACAGCAGAGACTGGCAAGCTAGCTATGGTGTATTCGATATGCCAAAAACAGTATTAATAATGTACCTCATTCCCAATGAATCGAGACATTACTGGCACCCTCTTGAGCAAATCGTTGAACAATAAGAAGACAAGTGATAAATTAGCTGTTCCCAGGTCTTACTCCTGGCTCTGTGCATAGGGATCACTCTTGGCACGACTCAGGACTCAGGGTATAGGTGCTACTGGGGATTGAACCTGGTCAATGCATGAAGGTAAGCAAGTACTTTGCTGCTGTCCTTTCTCATGCCCAGGAATGCTATTTATCTTAACACAGAACACTTTTACTATTGTCCTTTTAAAATGAATGTAGCAATTTGTAATTTAAAATATATGCGTAATTTATAATACAGAATTGATAGCTGAAACTAAATAAAGCACAGCACTTTGGAATCCTCAAACATATTTTTTGAAATGAAAATGACTCCTGGAATTATTTGTCAACTGCTAAAATAGAATTTCTCCATGTTTTTTGGTTGATGTCTGAACTGTAAGTCAAAGGGTTCTTAGGTTGGGAATAATGACTATGTTATTGTATATCTATGTTATCAATACAGTCATTTAAATATGTTCCTCTTTATTTTATTTTTTTTTTTATTTATTTTTTTTTCTTTTTTTTTTTTTTTCTTTTTTGGGTCACACCCGGCGATGCTCAGGGGTTACTCCTGGCTCTGCACTCAGGAATTACTCCTGGCGGTGCTCGGGGGACCATATGGGACACCGGGGGATCGAACCCAGGCCAGCACAGGCCGGCCGCGTGCAAGGCAAACGCCCTACCCGCTGGGCTATCGCTCCGGCCCTAATATGTTCCTCTTTAAATGAAAACCTTGTACAGCATTAATATGTGTATGTCACATGATAAATTTTTTATAATTCAAATTTAATATTGAAATAAAAATGATAGCAATTCATTTTAAGCTTCCTGGAAATGAAAATATTGTCATAGTTTTATTTGTAGAGAATTGCTTAGAAATAGCCATTGAAACCTTCTCTCTTAAAATTAAAGCTAATCATAAATATTCAAGTAAATATAAATAATCCAGTGGATATTAAGCACAGGAAAATAATGTTTCAAATCTGATTATCTTCTATTTTGGTGCTGTAGCAAATAGTTAAATCTCAGTTTGTATTTTAATGTACAAACTGAGCTACGTAAAAGCACAGTATGTAGTTTTTCATGTATTTTTTATGAATCATTTTTCTTACATAATTTAATAGTTTGCATAACTTATTTAATAGGAAAAGTCCAGATTTTCCTTATATGTTAATAGCATTACATATAATATCCAAATAAGCATCTTGGTCATTCTTTGATATTCTGAATAAAAATAAAATCTCTTTTGTAAAAGCTCACATTGGCATCCATTGCCTCCCAAATGAAATCATTGAAAGTAACCTGAGTGCTTTTGGGCATGATATATTCATGTGATAGTTTCCTGGGATCCCGTAATAAAGTATCACAAATTGTTCTCTCATTGTCTGGAGTCTAGAAATCTAAAACCAAGTTTTTGTCAGAGCATAGCCTCTCCCTTTGCTCCAGGGGAGAAGCCCTTCTTGCCCCTTACAGCTTCTGTGACTTCTGGTGTGATATGTAAGGGTTAATAAATTGCAGTTTTCTCCCTGCTCTTCTTTTGAATTAAGAAATGCCTTATCTTGAAGACGTATTGTACTGGTGGAAAGTGAGAAACATAGGCAGGTAGCTAAGCACAGGTATCCAGGGTAGCAGCGAGAGCCTAGTTCTCTGGCGAGCCCGTCTGGGAATTGCACAAAATGAGTAGGTCATTTATCATAAGGTTATGACTCAGAGAGAGCATAGAAAACCAGACCAATTTGATTGCCAAGACAGGAGGGATGGGGTCACAGGGACAATACCACTTATCCACACCAAAGATTCCCAGCAACAAGGGTCCCTTCTAAGTCCCCTGCCATGCCCCTCTTGTTTCCGTGTGCCTCTAGAGTATTGTCATAATGACGAACTCATTTCCTTTGTTTTTCTCCCCTTTATCCCACAATGTACTATGTTGCCAGGAACCTCCATACTTCTACTTGGGGTCACAGTTCCTAATTGCAGTTGTAGTTGTCTAATTGTAGTTCACTGATATTAGTTAAATCTCTTAACCTTTTTTTGCCTAAGATGGTCTTGGTGTGATGATCGAGTTCTCTTTACAACACTGGCTCTCCTTGGCTTATAGTTGCATCAGGGCAATCTTTTTTTTTAATTTATTTTTTAATATTTTATTATACCATCGTGAGATACACAACTACAAAGATGTTCATGTTTGGGTTTTGGTCATACAGTGTTCCAGCACCCCTCCCGCTACCAGTGCCCATTTCCCACCACCAATGTCCCCGATTCCTACCCCCTCCCCTAACCTGCCTCTATGGCAGGTTCTTTAGCTCTTTTTCTCTTCTCTCTCTCTCTCTCTCTCTCTCTCTATCTATCTATCTATCTATCTTTCTATCTTCCTTCTCTTACACATTGTGGATTCTACCACAAATGTGTGGGAGTCAAAGATTAGGTAAGATAGAGAAGGGAACAGTGTGCTAATAATTGTCTCCCCATTTTTGAGCAAAGTAATCAGGCCTCTGTCCACTACTCAGTAACTGCTTTTTTTGAGACAGGTATTAAATATGGCGGGCACTTTTAATTATATATACAGTGTCAAAAGGTGAAGTAATTGTTCAAAGGCCAACATCTCTCAATCTCATGTTAAAGTCTTTAATAACAATACATATAAAAACAGCTAGGATTTCAGAGCTAAGACAACCAGAGAAATGTGAATCATGTATCAAGAGTATTAACACTTGAATTGAAGAGCTTCAGTCTGCTCTGGATAAACAGCAGAATTTAAGAAACAGTCTGTTCTATTTGAACCAAATGATAACCTTTTCTCCGGTGTGAGAGAAGACCGGAGAAGAATTGTTCCTTGGAACATGTGATGAAAGAGGCGTCGGTGGCGTTGGTGTCCTTGTCAACACGAACATGGCTGTCAACATTGATTCATTTGAATGCCTAACAAACCGAATAGGATGATTGCACTTGAGGAGATGTGGCCCACTGCCAGCAATTTCTATCTTCATTGTCTATGCACCAACATCCACATACAAAGAAGATGAAATTGAGAAATTCTACATGGAATTGGAGGAGTTCTATAAAAAGATCACACCTTCTACAAGATCATAGTCGGTGATTTTAATGCCAAGATAGGACCGAGAAGATCGGCTGAAGAACTCCACATCGGGACCCATGGCCTAGAATGGAACGAACAAGGTGAGAGACTATCTGAGTTCATCATGTCCACCAAGACTATTCATGGGAACTCACAGTTTCAGAAAGCTGAAGTGAAACGTTGGACATGGGAATCTCCTGGCGGACAGTTCCACAATGAAATTGACCATATCATCTTCAATTGATGGTTTTGTCTGACCGATTTGCTGTCGTCCCCAAATTCCACACAGGATCGGACCACCGTCTCCTTCGTGCAAAATTCTACTTCCCGCAACGGGGAGAAAAGGCTGCAAAGTTTAAGAAAAGAACTCCCAGAACGACCACCAACTGGGAACTCTTTGGCACCATTGCGGCAACATGGGAAGATACCATCATTGATGACATCGATGAAGAATACAACCGACTGGTTCAGCACCTCCATGATTGTGCGAAGAATGCCGAGAGAGAGAAAGACACAAAAGGACGCTTTGTCTTCAGAAACTCTTGAGCTCATTCGCCAACGTGGCAAGGCACGAGCCTCAGGAGACCTAATGCTAACGTCCAAGCTTGTTAAACAGTGCAGAGAAGCGATAAAAGCAGACCTCAAAGACAGAAGAGCAGAAATACCGGAAGATGCAGCAGAAGCCGGGAAAAGTATTCGCACTGCCCGCCTGTCCTTCGCCAACTATAAGACCAAGATGACTGCCCTCCGACGCCCTGATGGATCTATCACATCTTCCAGAAAGGCAATGGAGAAGATTATCCAGGACTTCTACTCAAATCTCTTTGATAGCCACATCCACCTGCCCACATACCAAATTCCACAGGATGGATATGTCATTCCCAACGTTCTCCCTTCTGAAATCCGACATGCCATCTCATCGGTAAAGAAGGGAACAGCACCAGGCCCAGACAAAGTCAGACCCGAACACCTGAAGCATCTGCCGTCGGTACTCATCAATACACTAGCTCGGCTCTTCACACGCTACCTGTCCGAATGCAAGGTGCCCTCCCAATGGAAAACCAGCAGGACAGTTCTACTGTTCAAGAAGGGAGACATTCATGACATCGGCAACTATCGCCCCATCTGCCTGTTGTCTGTCATCTACAAGCTGTTTACATGAGTCATCCTGAACAGGATTAGCAGAACACTAGATGAAGGTCAACCATGTGAGCAAGCAGGTTTCCGGAAAGGATTCAGCACAATCGACCATATCCACACAGTAACCAAGCTCATTGAGGTTTGTAGGGAGTACAAGATGCCACTCTGTCTCACGTTCATTGATTTACAGAAAGCCTTTGATTCTGTGGAGACTGAAGCAGTCATCAAAGCCCTAGTCAAACAGGGTGTTCAAACCCAATACATCAAGATCCTTCGTGAGCTGTATTACGGATTCACCACCAGGATCTCACCATTCTACAAAGAAGTGATCATTGATGTCAAAAGAGGGGTTCGACAGGGTGATACCATCTCACCAAAACTCTTCAGTGCCACCCTCGAGAACATCATGAGACAATTAGAATGGGAAGGAATGGGAGTGAAGATAGATGGTCGGCAACTACACCACCTCCGCTTCGCTGATGACATCGTTCTAATAACACCAAACATTAGCCAAGCGGCACAAATGCTGGCTGACTTTGACCGAGAATGTGGAAAGGTAGGTCTACAGCTGAATCTGAAGAAAACTATGTTCATGAGAAATGAACTAGTTCCAGAGGCCCCATTCACTCTCAATGGAACAAACATCTCTGAATGCAGCAGTTATGTGTACCTAGGTCGAGAAGTCAATATGATGAACGACCTAAAACCTGAGCTGCGCAGGAGGAAGAGAGCGGCATGGAATGCCTTCAAAGGCATCGAAGAAATAGCTAAAAGGACAAAGAACCTCCGGCTCCGGGCACATCTCTTCGACTCCACCGTTCTCCCTGCATTAACATATGCCTCAGAGACCTGGGTCCTACGAAAGCAGGATGAGAATGCTATTCGGGTCTCCCAGAGAGGCATCGAAAGAGCTATGCTTGGAATATCACGTCTCACTCAAATGAGAGAAGGAATCCGGAGTTCTGACCTCCGTCGCTATTCCAGAATCAGGGACGCTGTCTCGTTTGCCAAGGCATCGAAAATCAGATGGGCTGGACATGTAATGCGATTTGGAGACAACCGCTGGACTAGAGCCGTTACCGACTGGATCCCACGGGATGTCAAAAGATCACGTGGCCGCCCACCTACAAGATGGTCAGACTTCCTTGTTAAGACCCTGAAGGAACGGTTTGAGGCTCTTCATATTCCTGAATCAACCAGATGCCATTGGGCTACATTGGCACGTGATAGGGTCCAATGGAAATGTTACTGGTGCCCGCTCGAGCAAATCGATGAATAACGGGATTCAAGTGATCAAGTGATCAAGTGATAACCTTTTACATCACTAACAGTTGTATGCATTTTTTATTCCAAACCATAATTTTATTTATCTTTTTATAAATAAATATGATGCCATCTACAGGGTCTGGAGAGATCGTACAGCAGGTTGAGTGCTTGGCATCAGGGCAATCTTTGCCTCTGAACTCACACAGCCCTCTCTGTGTCCTCTTCCTTTATAAAGACACGAGTGATTAAGTTCTAGGCCCACCAGGATGAATCCAGCATGATTTCATCTTCAGAAATTTACATTACATTTGCATAGATCCTGTTTCCAGATAAGGTCTTCTGGAGGGTCTAGGTAGTTGTGAATTTTGTGTGTCTCCTAAGCAGTGTTCAGGAAGTCCAGGGACCCTTGTCCTGCAGTTCTCCAGCAGAGGGCCAATCAAGGGCACAAGAATTCAGTGCTTCTAGGGCTCTGATATGCTGGAGATTATCCAGGCCTCCCCAACAGTTCTTGGGGCCTCCATGGTTACATGCAGCTGTGCATGGAGGGACTATGTAGTACCCAGGGCATGAAACCAGGGATAGCGGCATATAAGGCATGTGCCTTACCCTTTGTACTATATCTCTGATGGATACTCTTCAACCACTATATACTCCTGATCAAAAATAACCATGTGAGCAAACAAGATAATGAGACTACATCTTATTCTTGAAGAGCACCAAGAATAAGTCTGCTACTGGTGAATACTTTGGACCTGATGAGTTTACTCATCTATAAAATTGGGCCCATGTTGGCCATCATATTGGAGGCTGGTGTAAAGTAAAGGGGATTGTGTACAATTGTGCATTCTTATGCACAGAGGAAGATTCTAGTAAGTGTTAGTAGTCATTAGTTACTGTTGCTAAGGCAGGCAGGTTAATAATGTATTGTAAGCCTACTGCTAATGATAATTATATAAATGATAATTGTAATGACTTAGCAGATTAATGTGAATGGTTATCTCAGAGGCCATTAGCACATAATAATGGGTGGGGAAGAGTACTGCAGAGAATGAGAACCCATGAGTCAGTGTAGATAGAGGTGGCCATTGCTATCAGTGGAATGTCCCTGAAAGTCATGTTGAAGCCCTAATTCCAAATGTGATAACATTTGGAGAAGTGTTCTTTGGGAAGAGATTAGGCCATAAGGGTGGGGTCTTATGAATGGGATTAATGGCCTGTATAAATGACCTTGAGAAAGCCTGCTTACTCCCCTAGTGAAGTCACAATGACAAGTGCTGTCTGTGAAATTGAAGCAGATTCTTCTTATACAAGGAATTTGCTGGTGCCTTGGTCTTGGACTTCCCAACTTCTAGAACTGTGAAAAAGAAAATCTTGTTGTTTTCAAGCCATCTATAGCCATGGCATTCTGTTATGGCAGCTGGAGTGACCAAAACATTTGTCTATGTTACTGTTTCATCAAATAATCTATCGAGTTTTTTTAAGTTGCTTCCTGGAAGACAAAAGCTGATACCCAGGACAGACATGCACCATCATTGTCTCTCTCCCGCTGGGTGTTTTGCTAGGACTGTGTCTTGATCACCATTTTCGGTGGTATTTTTTGTTGCAGAAGTGGTTTTTTTCCTGAACTTTGGATTCTTGAGTATTGCACAAAAGATTTCATATGAGACCCAGACGTTTAAGCTGCAGTTTATTTTACAGTTTCAGTAGGTGGGTCCAGGTCCTACCCCAGTGTCCAGACTCTCTAACCCGTATATGATGTCACTCATCCGTCTGCAGTTATGGCCAGATAATGAGTTGGTCTGTTCCCTGCACCATTTCCCCCACTTCCAGTGTACTATGATGGTATTGTTCCAACACTGTTGACTGTCCATTGTATGTGTGGAATATACTGTATGGAATGTATGTATGTGTAGATGGAGGGATGGAATCTGAAGCTGGAATCTATCACCTGTGTCACCTTGCTGGGGCCCAGCTCTGTAATCTGTCACTGAGTCTCTCTAGGAATGTACCCCAGACATTCACTGTCCTCTTGACTTTCCATCGTTTAGCCTTAGCAACATGCATGTGGATGAGAACGTCTGCTGTCCTGCGTTTGTCTGGATGAAGGTGAGGGGGCTGAGAGCACTGTCAGACTGGGAACCGAGAACTTCCATTTACCTGCTACTTTCTCCTATTCCCGGCCATGCCATTACCTATTTTGACTGGATACCTTTTCACCGGGCAAGGCTTAAGACAACCAATTAAATTAATTAGTTTATCTGGCCGTCCTCTTTCTACTCCCACTGAACACTTCCAGGGAACACTTGAAGGTCTGAAAATTCTAACAGAAAATTTGAAAAGCCTTTTTGTTATCATTCCATGTAGCTCAGTTCTTCTTGCTCTGCCTTCCTATTGCTGTCAAAAAGATTTCATGTCATAATTCCCTTGCAGAATTGACTCATCTTTTGTTTATTTAATTATTTTTATGTATTTGTATTTTATTTATGTTTTTGTTTATTTTAATTAAACAGTTTTATTTGGGGGCCTCAACCATTGGTGCTTGGAACTATATACTCCTGGATGAGGCCATTGAGGGTCACTCCTTATGGTGCTTGGAAGTCCAGACAGTATCAGGAATCTAACCTGGGTTGGATGCAAATCCTATGTTCCATCCTTTTGCTCCATCTTCCTATCCCCTCCTTTTGATTAAAACTCACTTCTTGCCCTTCTACCTGCTATTTGCATAAATCCTTGGCTCCTTTTGTTACTGAGAAGTATAATGCCATTGTGCATGAACTTCCTAATTGTGTTTCAAAACATGTTGCATCTTTGCTCTCTGTTCCTTTTCCTCTCTATCTGTTGAGCATTATCCTTCTTCCATCTGAAACTGATCCCTACACTCAGTACTTACTCTTGGCTCAAGCAATAATAAGATCCATAATTATCCCTTGCTGTCTTGCCTTGAATTTCTCTTCCTAGAGTCCTTGCACTTGACCAGGGAACATACACAACTCCCTCCTAGTTCTTAATACACTCTTCCAGCTACCATTTTGCCTCCCTTGGACTATTAATGAAACTTTAAAGAGTCGTGATGTATATCTCAAAAAAATGAATGCATTTATCATATGTCTGGCCCTCTCCTTCTGACTGATTTCTTTTTAATTTTTTTTTGTTGAATTACCATGAGATACACAGTTACAAGGCTGTTCATGATTGAGTTTTAGTCATAAAATGTTCCAACATCCATCCCTCTTCCACTAGTGCACATTTCCCACCACCAATGTCCCCAGTTCCCTCCTGCCCTGTAACCCTGCAGCCTGCCTCTGTGGCAGGTACTTTTTTTTCCTCTCTCTCTTGCTCTCTCTCTTTCTCTCTCTCCCTTTCTCTCATTCTCTATCTTTTTCTCTGCTTTTGGTCATTATGCACTATGGTTTGCAATACAGATGCTAAGAGATTATCATGATAATTTTTTATCATGATAAAATATCTTTGCCTATTTTCATCACACAGTTCTTATCCAGAGTGATCATTTCCAACTGACTTTTTCACAGAGTTCCCTTCTCTATCCCAAGTGCCTTTTCCCCAAGCACTTGAGGCAGGCTTGCAACTGTGGATCAATCCTCCTGGCCCATGCATGTTTCTACTGTTCTTGGGTAATTGTCTCATATTGTGTGTGTGTTTTCTTAATTCCATAAATGAGTGCAATTATTCTATGTCTGTCCCTCTCTTTGGATTCATTTCACTCACCATGATACTCTCTGTGTCCATCCATTTATATTGGAATTCCATAACTTTATTTTTCCTGTCAGCTGTGTAGTATTCCATTGTGTAGATATACTGTAGTTTCTTTAATCAGTTGTCTGTTCTCTGGCCTTTGGATTGTTTCTAGATTCTTTCTATTGTGAATAGTGCTGCAACAAACATAGAAGTGAAGATGACATTTCTGCTGTGTGTTTTTGGACCCTTGAAGGTTTATTATTATATTCCCACAAGTGTTATTATGGGTTGTATGGAAGCCCAGTTTCTAGCTTTTTGAGGAATGTCATTTTGTTTCCCAAGAAGGCTGCCTCTCAGTATCTCTATTGCAAGCCATAATAGCCAAAAAGTGAAAAGAGAGGAAAGGGAAACTGCCGGCCATAGAGCCAGGCTGGGTGCGGAAGTGGGAGTGGCAGGAGGGCAACTGGACACGGTGGTGGTGGGCAACGTACAATGGTGGAGGGATGGGTGTTGGAACATTGTGTGACTGAACTCTCATCATGAACAGTTTAGTAACTGTGTATCTCACAGTGATTCCATTGAAACAACAGCAACAACAACAAATGGAGCAGTGTTCTAGCCATAGCTTCGTATTGGGACCTGCTGATAATTTTAGAAAATGACTGAAAGAACAGTACTGTCTCCCCACAGCCACAGTTATTTCTGACCATTTCTTCTTGGTAGATATAAAACATGACTAACTTTGGATAAAGAGAGATCAGTGCCCCTGAATCATGGCTTCTAGATGTTGCTACCGCTGTGGCATATGGAATTAGGATGTGGCAATGGAGATAAATCACAGTAAGAATATTCAGTGATTATAGGGTATTTTTAATAAATCTGGAATTTGCATAGTGCTTTGTTTGGGAAAATTACAGTATCAGTATCAGTTAAAGTGAGAGTTATGATCACTGAGGCAATCATAAGCAAAAATGATTCTATACAGTAGCGTTTCTCAAATTTCCTCAGACCCGGGCCCCCTTCTGACCTCATTACCTTCCTTAGAACCCCTGCTCTATCAGTTTCATGCCATGACTCCCTGCTTATGTGACTTTCACCTGTACCTTCTTTGGAATATTCTGGAAACCCAGAGGGGGCCATTTGACCCTGGCTGAAAAACACAGTGCCATAGTATATATTCCATTGACTAAAAACCTGGAGGTAAGATCCAAGGGAACACTGGACCCCAGATGGGAGAGGATGTAAAGACAGTGTGTTGATTATAACCCATTCATTTGTTCTGGAAGCTAGAAAAGGAGTCAGTACATAACAAGGACCCATCAAAAAGACAGGGGAGTTATCATGAATAGTTCATATAGCATTTAAATATTTGTGTTTAAAGTAAGAAAAATAAATCTGTGTTATCATTTTCCTCCCCTGTATAATTGCTGGAAACCTACCCTAGAAGACTCTTTTAGCAGTAATATGGCATTTCTGCTGCTAATCGTATCATATAACAAAGCCCTTTCCCATCTGTTGGCATCTGAGAGCAGCTACTCAGAGGCCTATTGAGAAATCTATAGGCAACTCTAATAAGCTGCAAAGGATTAGACGAGCTGATGGCAAACATTTTATTTTCATTGTTACGTAGGCAAAAACAAACCTACACCCGTCTAACTTGTAGACTGAGGTTTCCCACAGGGCACTTAAGTTAGGTGGGAATTGTGTGTCAAATTTATGATGTGGCTGACTAGATCCCTTGGCAGTGGCAGCGTGTGACTTTATCTGTTGGGTTCCAGTGGGAGCTCAAAAGAAGAGTACAATGTGGTTTCTGTGCGTGGAGGAGTTTTCTGGAAAGGGGCTAAGTCAGTTCCTGACCTGGCAAGGTCTACTCATGGGGCCTAGTGTGATGTGGCCCTAGTGTGATGCGGCTCACTGTTGGGAGGTAAAACCGTCTTGGATCTTGTCATCAACCGTCCAAAGAATTAGCCTGTGTCCTTTGAAAGGACGGAAAGAGAGAAGGTGACATTTGTTTCATCTCTCTGAATTCACTTTTTTTCCTGTGAAACCGTTCCCCTTTCCAGTCATTCCAGTTACAAGAAAATTGCATGGGCTCATAATGGTCACCAGTTTTGATAATTTTATTCTAGCCTCCAAATATGGAGAGTTTATGTCCATCAGTTCTACGTCATTAATGGCACTACATCCTTTAGAATAATATCACAATAAAGAAACAACTTCTAAATGGGTTACCCTGTATGCAACTCTGATTGCCTTTAATTAGGGGGAAAATCACAAGCTAAAAAGAGTAACAGACTTGAGGTCGGTTAAAAATCAGAGTAATCAACTAAAGAAAAAAAGCAGTCTTAATTTGTCACCACAGGATAATAGTTTCTCTAGTCATTAAGTAACTTTTGCTGTCCCTCCCTGTTTCTCAGATTGGAGTTCTCCATGGATTGGGAGAATTGCTGATATATATATAATATATATATGTATGTATATATATTATATATAATATATATACATACATAAGTATATATAATATAATTTAATTATATAATATTATTATATGATATATTATATATACGTACATAAGTATATATAATACAATTATATATAATATGTACATATATATGTAATTTTATATATATGTATATAGTGAGAAGCATAATAGTCTGGGACTAATGAAATGGAAAAACATCACCCCTCAGTCCAATAATTAGGTCTGTGTAAGCCTTAAAGTATATGATATACATGTTGGAGATGGTCATAGAGGCAGCTGGGAGGAAGTTTGGGCTTTCTGGGCACGCCCCAACTTCTAGTATTGTTTCCTTAGGAATGAGGAGATAATCATTTAGCACAATACAAGCAGCTACAGACATTCTCTTTGTACAAATTATTTCTTTAAGAGAAGGAACACTTTGGGAACCTTAATGTATTCAAACTGTAATTAGGTATTTATTGTTCTGGGATTGACTTTCATGAATTTTGAGAAAGCAGCAAACTCTGAGGTGACCCTTTGATGTTCAAGGCAATCTTGAACTCTACCCAAAGAAGATGATGGTATACATAATATATAGATACTTATTGTTATGTGGAGTGAAGAAAGAGTTTTTTCCTTTGTTTTATAAGGGTATGCTCATTCATTTAGGGGGAAAAGAAATATTAAATACCGTAGAGGGACCAGTTTTTTAAGGTGAGTCTGGACTTATCGGCCTTACTGCCCCCAAAAGTTATTTTCAGCCATTTTCTCTTTACAACTGGTTAGAAGTTAGAAAATGGGCTTATTTCTCTTGTTTCTGGAAGGATTGGCTGTATTGAAACTGGAGCTAAGATGCCACAGAGCAGGTCAGGGTGGAACGCTCAGAACAGGGAAATTCCTGGCACTTCCTCTGATCGTGAAGCAACATGTGCTCAGCTAATTACTGTTCTCTGTGAAGGTCTCACATCTTGGAACTCTTGAGGAAATCCTGTTTGTCTGCCTCCCACCTTCTCCCTCAAAGAATGAAAACTAGCAAATTGCAAGGCTGGGCTTGTTTAATGAATGTGATTTGTTTGGGTTGAACCAAGAACCCAGGAGGTCTCAGAGGCTGTTCCTTTCGTGCTGAATCGCTGAATAACTCTGTGCTGTTGAGGCTCTGGACACTGTCTGCTTGTTAGGGGACTGCCTGGCCCAGAGTGTTTTATTTCTTTTCTGGGATCCCAGAGCGATGTGCCCTGCAGAGGTAGGCTAGTCCCCCGCTAACTCAGCCAGAGCTCTGTCTAGCATCTCCAGTTTCATCAGCACAGCGGATCCCCTCCGTGTGATCTTATCCTTTCACTAGCTAGAGTCTTCCTGCAGTCTGAGTGACCCCCTGCGGCTATAACCTGGACTCTTTCTGGGTTCTCTGATAGAAATAGCATTACCTTGGACTGACTAGTAAATAACAATTTTCTGCCTACTGCCTTTTTTTTTTTTTTTTTGGCTTTTTTGGGTCACACCTGGCAATGATCAGGGGTTACTCCTGGCTCTTCGCTCAGGAATTACTCCTGGTGTTGCTCGGGGTACTATATGGGATGCTGGGGATTGAACCCAGGTCGCCGGCGTGCAAGGCAAACGCTCTACCCACTGTGCTATCGCTCCAGCCCCTCTACTGCCTTTCGACTTATTCGCTTGCTAAAGTAGCTTTTCCCTCTTCATATTAAAGTGACACATTACCTCCCTCCTCCAATCCATAAAGGAATCCCCCTCCCTTGCCTCCAGAAAACTTCGTCAAGATAAATTAAACATGACGTTTTTTAAAGGGGTGGTGGGGAATGATAAGAGGAATTTTGGTCATACCCTGTGTTGCTCCAGCTTACTTCTAGCTCTCGCCCAAGGATCACTCCTGGTGGGACTCAAGGGACCAAATTGTGATAATGGGGAGAGGATCAGGTGAGCTGTGTGCCAAGCAAGTGCATTTATTCCCTGTACTATTTTTAGGGCCTCTCAACGTGACATTTTCTACAGTTCATATCAGGATTCTGATTTTCATAGAGATAGTGAATTGGTGACGAGCTCATTTGAGTGACTATTTGACTATATTAGGTATAGGACACCAGGACTTTGTATTATAGGAAAAAGGGGAACTTAAAATAGCTAAAATATCTTGATTCTATGGCAAAAATTAGTGTATTGTCATTCTACCCATTTAGATGCCATCACCGGATGATATTACCCAAACTAATTAGTAATGACATATTAGTTAACATATTGCCATCAGCAGGTGGCTATTTGAGCAGGGGTGAAAATGGCTTGTGGTAAAGCAATTGTTGTTCCCTAGAGAATTGGACAGGAATGTATTTTCAAAGAGACTTTTAATGATGTCTGCAATGTGATTTTTTTTCCTAAGAGAATTAAGATTGGGGAGCTAACTCTTAGAAAAGCAGAACAAAAGAAAGCCAAAGTGATTCAGCATCTGCCAATTAAAGCCGCAGCAGTGAGTGCCCAGTTGCATCCAGGCAGCACAGTTTGCATGTTGTACCTAAGATCCTGGGGAAGACTCGGGTGTCCTCACACTTCCTGTTCACTCTCCTCCTCTGCCTCTCCTTTGTCCATTCTTGATTTGTCAGGAGACGCTTGGCACAAAGCGAAAGCGCAACACCTTGAGCAGCTAACTCTCATCTTAGTTTCCAAGGAATCAATGTGGTGAGGAAAGGGTTAAACCGGTCAACACTGTCACAACTTGGAGATAATTAATGTCCTGTGAATCCCAGGACCTTCAGGCAGGTGACTGTACAACAAAAGGATTCTGCTTGGTTGCTGCTTTGTAATAAAGCCCTTATTAATCCATTTGTAGCTCATGCCCTGTGCTTTTTAAATGCCTATGTGAACAAGTTTCTGTTTATGCATACAGATTTTGATTAAAGATGATTGTGGAGCTTTTTTTTATTTTGGAAGGTGCATTTTTGATTTTGTACATGCAGATGAAAGTTGAATAGACGCCTACTGTCTGAGCATTAGATAGGTACCTTTTAAAATTTATTTATTTTGGTTTGTTGGCCACTCAGGGCTATGAGTAGGCCTTACTCCAGACTCTGTGCTCAGGGAGACTCCTGGCTGGGCTGGAGGACTATAAACAGTGTCAGTGCTGGGGATCAAGCCAGTCAAGACACGTGCAAGAAAAAACACCATACCCGCTATATTCTCTCCTCTGGCGCCACGATAGATAGACTCCAGGGACATTGACTGTTTTACTTCGCTTATTGAGTGTTGTGATCTAGGAAAACAAACAATAGCAAGATTTAATTATGTTTCAGTTTTTCAAACATTCATTTTATTCAAGAAACAAAAAAATACTAAATCAATATTTGGAAATAAGTATAGTTTCAGAAGAATATATTTTCCATTTATTGTTAGTAAAGAAAAATTAATAGGTCAGAGCTAAGACTTCAAGCTGTTTTCCAGAAGTCTATGTGCTCACCAGACAGAGACTAACATGACTTAAAGCCAGAATAGGTGTCTGTGATGGATTAGGGGAAAATGGGTGAAGGAGAATATCAATAACCCCGATATGTTCAAATCCACAGGTCCCCATGGCTGGCATCCTAGAGTACTTAATGAATTGGCCGAAGTCATCACAGAACCGCTAGATATCATTTTTGAGACCCCGTGGAGGACTGATGAGGTGCCTTGAAGACTGGAAAAGGGCACATTTAGAATCTTCTTTCAAAAGGGGAAATGGATGATGACCCTGGAAATACTCATCAGCTTAACTTTTTGCTTGGAAAAATCTGGAATAATCAACTTTAGTAAACTTGGTAACTACCACACACCAGCTAGACACGGGGCAGTGAAGGTGCAGTGAGTTTAAAGACAAGCCACTGTGAGATACAGTCATGTGTACTTGGCGATTGTCCCTTTTAGTCTACAAATTATTATTATTATTTTTTTTTTGGTTTTGAGTCACACCTGAGTGTGCTCAGGGACCACTCCTGGTGGACTCAGGGATCAATCCAGGTCAATGTGTGCAAGGCAAATTCCCTACCTGGGTACTATCTCTTTGGCCCCTCATTGTACAAATTCTTGAAGTTAATGAGATGGGCTCAGACAATGGGTTATACTACTTTCAAGTGTTATATTAGACAAAAACAAAACAGGTTTCTGGCACTGGCCAGTAATTCCATCCCTTCCAAGTTAGCCTTTAACTAGAGATCAGTAGTTTTAGTTCTCTATCTTGACTTTTTTTTTTCTCATGTTAGATAGGACTAGGTTGATATATATAATGTAATTCTATAGAGACCAGTTTGGTGTGGAATTTTAAGGTGTTTTTCTAGTTATTTCATATGTAAGTATGATCATGATGCTGGATTAAGGACCATCATCAACGGGAGACAGGTTTTCTAGCTTCTCTTTGAAAATTTCCTCTGACCGGAGTTTAGTGTGAGGGCTAGTAAGAATAGCCTTGCTGTTGACATCCACAGAGTTCACCTCTGCTGTGTCATGTCAGAACTGGTTTTCTTCACCTCCTGGAAGCTGGTCGGTTAAAGAAGAGTTATTTTACTGAACAATAAAAGCCCCTCATGACTATAGGCAGTATAGTGAGATAGCAGGGAGATGAATCTGGACTTTTCTTTTTCATTCTTGCATCTTGCTTTGGACAGTGATAGGATTATTTTCTGCCTGAAAAGGTCATCTGTGTTGATGACACTAAAACCTTGGTTAAATAAGCATCAGGTTCCTGGGCTGGGCAATACAGTCCCCCAGTGTTTCCTCTGCATTGTTGGAAGTCCATGGAGTGAACATTCATATGAGAATGGTTAATGACCAGGAGTAACCTTTCAAAGAAAAAATCTTGTCACGTGTCTTCCCGCTATTCATTGATTTGCTCGAGTGGGTGCCAGCAATGTCTCCATTCGTTGGGAATGAGGTCCATTATTGTTACTGTTTTTGGCATATCAAATACACCATGGGTAGCTTGCCAGGCTCTGCCGTGGCTCTGGGTTCATCCCAGGGGGCCCAGTCTTTTTCTCTGTCATACCATAAACCATCCAGGGCCCAAGGGGCAGAGCTCTGGGTGTAGACAAGCCTGTCTCCTGTCTGCCACCTGCCAACGCAACCGGGCACCACAATCACACCTGCAACAGCTCAAGGGGCAGGTTTACATTAATTCCTTCTTGGTACATATTACTCCCTAGAAAGCGTAGGCAGTGAAGGTCTCTAAATTACCCCAATATTATTCCAGAAATCTGAGATTTCTGTGGTTAGCATTTTCTAGAGATTAATTCAGATACTAGGTTAAAGCATTTGTGTACTTAAATACAAATGGAAGGAAATTAAGCTCTGCAGCATGCAAAAGTTAGTCTTTAAGGATCATACTACTACAGATTTAGTCATTTCTTTATTCAAGAAATAGTCTTCAAATTTTCCAAACTAGATGTTTTAGGGGCAGGGTGGGGTATAGATTATAGATATGATTGATTGTGATAATAATTGGCTTCCTGTTTGAGGCCTCGTTTCCAGGTCCAGCATCTGTGGCAGATTTGTTTTACAGATGTCCATTTACATGCGTTTATTCAACTATTGCAGGAAAGACCCACTTTCTCAAAAATCTATAGTGGTCACTTCAAACAAGTCACTTTGTTAACAGACTGCAATCTAAAAGGGGGCTTTATGGTCATTTCTGACTTTATTTTCTGTTTGTTTAATGTTGTTGTTATGCCAGATGTTTGTATCCGCTATTGGAATTTGGCAATAACAAGCTTCTACCTAAATTAAGTCACATGCTAGAATAGTGAGGTTTTAAAGGCTTTTAACCTAAAGTTGGAGGAAAACAGCTATCAAGTAAGCGGTGAAGTATTGAAAAAAGTCCATTAATTCGTTTGCAGTAAATTTAGATGAGGGGAGAAAATAGAAAAGACAGGAAGTACTCTTGTTATGCGTTGTATGTGGAAATAATTACTCTGTAAAATAGTAATTTTTCTGAAGTGTTTTTCTCCTGTGTAATATGTAAAATTTGTGTTTTCCTCAATTTTTCAGAGATAGGGAGAGGGTGAGGGACAAAAAAAATGCCATCAGAATGAAAGAATTATCTATACACCTGTAGATAATAATAATGACTTAAAGGTTAGTTATTAAGACCAGAGATCATTATCAAAAGGAAGAAAAATAACCTTTATTGTGCAGGATGGATGTTATGGTGGAAAGGATATGGTGGGATCCTTTCCCAATGCATACAAATATTGAATCGTTGCATGGTATACTTGAAATCAGTATAACTGAAGAACATCAGAGCATTAATTTGATTTGTGTTTCTTAGAACATCCTAACATTAATTGTATGTTATAATGCTAATTATGTTAATTATATAATAATCAATATTATGTTGATTAAAATAGTAATTATATCTTTATAATATTGAAGAATTTGGAGGGTCATGGCAAGTTTTTCTCTATCTTAAAACAAATTTGAGGGGGTTGAGAAATTTATGTAAGTCAAATATTTCTTGGCATATGGAAGCATTAATGTAAGGACTCCTTTCTCACCAAAGGAATTTATAGCGATAAAGAACAGCTCTACTCAATTTCCCAATTTAGAGACGTTTTCAGAATCTTGTGAAATTCATAACAATAGCAGAAGCATTGAGTTTTACCTTATAGTTCCTCAGACCTTGGTTCAGATTGTAGAAGCACACGGTTATTCTTCTCCTGTGGTATATCTGTTAGGAACATATGCTAAAGTGTGCTTCAAAATTATCTTGAGTAATTGTTAACCTTTTTTGAGACAATTTCCCCTTGTCCACAAGTTGGGACAAATAAACACCCCCTAAAATTCTTATGAGGCTCAACTTACACCAGCACAATGTTCTCGGTTTAATGCTTGCACATAGTAGATGCTAAATATTTCTCCTTTATTCTCTCCTGGAACTAAATGTTTATTAGTTGAATGAGAAGAATGTGATTTTTAAAAACAAAGTGCAAGTTCCTAAGACTGATACTGTTCTAGTCTGGGAAAATCATCCTGTAGTCACAGAAGAACATAGTCATTTAATGTTCTTTCTTAATAATGCCTGTAGGTTTGTAAGTTTCATGTACAAATTAGTACCTAGCATATGATGTGCTTGAATTTATGACAGTAACATATGAATTTGGAGTGTAAAAGAGCATTCTCCCATAGCGGCTTCTGGGATGAATCCAGCTAAGACTTGACTCACTTGATGGTGGATCAGCAAACTCTTCTCAATGCAGAGAAGCCACATGTGCAGTTACGGGGGAGGCACTGGCCAGGAAACTGAGCTGAACATGTCTGAATTTTTCCATGTGGCAAAAGTGTGGAAAACAGATCTCTTGCCTGGATGACGTAGAATAACAAAGAAGGAAGTTTAAGGAAAATTGTGCTCTTAGACAAAATATGTGGTCGATATACCTTTCTTTTTTTCCCACATGTAATGGCTAATTAGATATGAAAATTCACTTGGGCAGGTGGAATATTTCTGAATTTAGTCAGTGTGAATTAAAAAGTTCTTTCTGTGCTCTTGTAAGAGAAAGGAGCTCCAGCCCAATATTCACATGTCTAGTTCTCTATTCAGAACAAGCAGGGAATTTCTACATAACAGGGAATTTTCAGGCAAAATCAGCAGACAATTTGAGCTTAGAATAAAACCATAATCGTTGCTTTATTAAATTAAGCAACCTCAGTTGTGCAGAGAAAAGCAAATCAGTTAGGATTTCTCTTTCAGAATATTCTAATTTCATTCTTATTAGCAGCCTCAATGGTTACCAATTAAATATTTGTCAGATATTCTTACACTAACAGATTCTTAGAAATGCTTCAGCTTTATATGATTATTTGCTAATAAGAGAAAATCAAATAGCTTTTGACTCATGACCATTATTATTTCCACACATTCCATAAAATACAAAAAGAAAAATAACATGATAGAATGGTAGTTTAACAAAATAGTGTAACTTTTTAAAAGTTTATCAAAATAGATTTCTTTTAACTTGTTTATACTCATAGAAATGAATCTTTTTTTCTTATAATTGCTGTTGAAAATAACTTTAGAGGTATCTGAGAGGTTAAATTCTATGTTAAGAGTGAGTTTTTGTTTTTTCTTTTTCCGACAATTTGGTCAAGATTTTTTCCCTGAAACAAAAGGAAGTCATTTTTTCATATTATTTAAAAGAGAAATGTCTTTTATGCATATATTCTGTATTATGCACTTTGTCAGATGATTATTCCCTTATTATTCCGGAAATAAATGCTTTATTGAATATCTCAAGGGCAAAGTATTGTATTGATTGGGGCAAAAGCTAGAAATTATCTTGTTCCTTGCAGTTGTTCTGTTCTAAACTTGACAATATTCTGAGATAGACTATTTGGGTTGTTAAGGCTATTGTTCATTGAAAATTTTTTTGCGTAATGTGTGTCTGGGCCAGCAAGACTAGCATGAACAAGTGTATGTCTGATGAGGTGTGGATTCATTCTAAAAGGAAGCTGCAACTCCCGGCCTCTGCCCCACCTTTCATCACTGTTTTTAGAAGGGACTCTGAGAAGGCTTGATGCAACGCCTCCAGGGAACGGACTTTGGAGTGTGTGCCTGGGCAGGGCTATGTTTGTAAGCCTATGTCTGCTTTTCAATAAATGTTATGGTTTTCACAGCGGTTCTGACTTGGCCTCTTTTGTAATTGTTCACATTTCAAGGAATGGAATGAAGTGTGCGTGTTTTAAAATGACACTATATAAATGTTTATGGTGCCACTGCGTTATTGTTAGCATGGGAAATATGAGTTCTGGCTGGAAGGAAAGGCCAAAGCAAGTTTATGCACACTGCATGCACAATCCCGATCGGTTGTTCCTTACCATGCTGGCCTGGGTGTTTCTGTAGTATTGTTAGAGATGAAGAGGTTGCGGCTTTCCTCCTTCCCTCCCCCTCCCCCATTTCTGCCTAATACGTTCCTGGGTGAAGGCATGAGAGTCTGTGCCAAAAACCATGACTCACTGGTAGGATGTGGGGTAGCAGGCGCTCGTCTGTGCAGTTCTACTGTGACTCCCACAGTCCCGAAACATTCACCTGCCAAAACTATTGTATGGGGCAGGGGATACAGCTCACGTGACAGAGTTAATACCCAGCGCGTGTGAATCCTCGCGTTCTATTCCCAGCATTTCTGCTAGCCCCCTACTCACAGTGGCCCTACCCACTGGCTCTCAAGCATCCACATGCCAGAGCACTAACCCATCAGACCCATTCCACTGATCCAAGCATCACTCCCCAGTACTCCAGTTACTATTGTGTGATACCTATATATCTATATCTATAGCAATATCTACATAGATAGATACATAAATATATATATAACCACTGTGTGATATATATATGTATATATGTGTGTATGCAGATATTATATGTAACTGGTATCACACAGTGTGAGATATATTTTTTATAAGGAGGTGGTTTCCAAGAACCAGCTCCTTATAAAACATCTCAGATTACTTGAGCTAGAGTACTCTGGATTCTATCCCCAGCCTTATCATCTCTGCTTAGGACCTTAAGCCAATAATAATTGCTCAGCACAATAATTAGCCCAGGAAAATAGGTCAAAAGCATTCGTTTAACAAAAAAGTTTGAGATAGTTTGTGGTGGTATGTAGCTGCCATCTGTGACGTTTTAAAGGTGGATCTTTTTATTCCAGAGTAAGTCAAAAGCAAGAGGAATATGAAGAACAGGAAGAAAGACGTCACTCTTTGAAGTCTAGACACGAATAAGGACCTTTGTAAAGCTTAATCTGATTCTGAAGCTGTAATTGCAGAGGCCCGTGTGGGACTCTGATGGTGATGGATAATGATGGTTCTCCCAGAACCTCCAATCTAACCTTTTGGTCTAATTTCAGATCTTTGAGAATCTCATTAAGGGATCTGTGGCATCTTTTAAAAAGGCTTGTCTTCTCTATTGCCTGTAATTTCAATTTAGGTTTACGGTTCTCAAAGTGCTGCCTTAGAATACTGATCTTGGGCCAGAGCCTTATACAGAGAGTAGTGTACGTGCCTCAACATGGCTGACCCAGGTTCTATCCCCAGCACCACATATCACCTCTTCAGCCGTGGCCAGGAGAGATCCCTGAGCCTAGAGCCAGGAGTAAACCATGAGCACTGCTCGGCATGCCCCCACCACAAACAAAAGCCAAATAAAGGAACATTGGTCTTAAATTCAAATTTCAGGCGGGCCCAGGACCGTCCCTGCAGGTGCTGAAACCCAAACCCTTAGCTTGAAACCACATTCACCTCACTAGTGAAGTGAATCCAAGTCTTGCTTATATTATGCAGCATCTTTAGAAAATTATTGTAAGCATCACTAAAAAGGAGTTTGGGGGCCGGAGCGATAGCCCAGCGGGTAGGGCGTTTGCCTTGCACGCGGCCGGCCAGTGCCGGCCCGGGTTCGATCCCCGGCATCCCATATGGTCCCCCGAGCAACGCCAGGAGTAATTCCTGAGTGCAGAGCCAGGAGAAACCCCTGAGCATTTGCCGGGTGTGACCCAAAAAAGCAAAAAAAAAAAAAAAAAAAAAAAGGAGTTTGTTTGTTTGGGCACCAAACTGGCTCTGCCTCAGGGCTTCCTTCTGATTCTATTCTCAGGGGTCACACCTGCTATTACTCAGGAGAAGATACGAGGTGCTGGGCATCAAGCCTGGATTGACTATGTGCCAGGCAAGTGCTTTAGCCCTGCATTATCTGACCCCTAAAACAGATTTTTAAATGGAGGAAATGCATGTTGTGGAAATTCCAAGTGAGCAGGGTTTGATAAAGACTAGGAAAATTGATGCCGTTAATAAATCACATAAAGCCACTTTTAATGTACACTGTCTGAAGCTGGAAATAATAGTCTTATTCCTGGCCACATGTTACTTCATTGAGAATTTTATTATTATTTCAAAGAGAAATAGGAATCTTGAACAGTTTTAAATGAAAAACTTATTCCCCACCTCCTCAACCCCCATCTACCCCGAGGACAGAGTGCATTCCTGTAATTATGGACATTTTTTCTGGCTAATCTCCTCTACTTTAAAATAGACCCACATGCCAGTTCCAGGATGTCTGTGAAATCGCATGTGTTTCTGGGTTGTATAATGAACACCCATTGAAAATGGCATAGATGCAGGGAATATTCTTTCACATCTGTTGAACTCCGTTCAGCTTTAACTTTTGTGTTGGAAAGTCATCCTTCAGTCTAACAGCATTTACAAAAGAGTTCGAGGGAAGAAGATACATTTCATTTTTATTTTTTCTAAATTGTGACCTGCTAAGAGAAGCCCCACTCCTGCCTTGGTTGGCCACGTCACTTCATTTCATGCCATCTCTCCCTGTGAGAAGTACACAGAGGCTCTGTACACACCCTGGGAAGGGTTTGGGCACAGGGGGATTAGGAATAAGCTCATGTGCTTTACTCTGAGAGTTGCATTTTTGCTTTTCCAATGTGAACTACACACGGCTTCCAGTGTGAACTACACATTAGTGCTTAGCCTTCACTTCTGGCCCTACATGGGTCCCCTAATTTATGTAATTTTTAAGCCCATGGTAAATAGATGTGATGTTTATTCATATTATATGAGTGACAATGTTTATTTGTAATAAATGAAGGAGGGCTGGCATGAACTTTCGCACCAGTTTAAAGAAGCAGATGCTGATATTTTATAAGTTGACCTTACTAGGATATGTCTTCTTTTCAGGGGTGTGGAGGAAAGCATGCTTTTCACCCCAACACCCGGGAAACTGAGATTCTGTTTATTTAAACACACTAACTTGGGGTATGTGATCTTGTTGGTTCAGGTTCTCTGACTTCTGTATTTTTTAAAAATAAAGCCATACATACACATTATTTCTAAATTAAAACACTCCCTACATATCCACATTTTCTTTTGAGAAATGTATTAAATATTAAATTTTATGAACCACATGAAAATACTCAGATGGCACTCTTGTAATGTGAATTAGGAGGGAGATTTAAAGGGAGTTTATTTGTTCCTGTGGTCAAAATGAGTAGCAATCTAGTTTAGTAATGAAAATGAATCAAAGTATGATTAGCATCACACACATTCTAGTGTCTATTATGCTGATAGACAAAATACATAGATGTTTTTGTAACCTGCGCTGCACAATCATTAACTTATCTCAAAGATGACACTTTGGATACAAACCCTCCTTTTAGGTGTGCAAAATAATTAAATACAAATATGTGACCAAGATTTTGTCCCTGAAAATATTTCTTGCTTCTGTTGGTTACTTATAGAAAGATAAATAAAGAATGGAGTTCTTAGAAAAAGTCAATACAAGGTAATACAGATCTGGACTTTAATTTCAAACCTTGAGGAAAGCTACTGTGAATTATAGTTGCTATTGCTGAAATGGGAATTGCAAGCAGACCATGGTTACGTGGTTGGCCTTTCCTGCTCCTGATGTACGTGGACCTGCCAAAGGTGAGGAAGAACATTGAGGTTTTGGAGTCATAAAAACCAGGCTCCAGACTTGGGATGTAGCTCAGTGTTAGGAATCTGAGTTCAACCTCCAGCACCACCAAAACAGAAACCACAGCAGGAACCTGTATGTGAACTTCTGCTTCCACATGTGGCTGGATTACATTAGCCAGGTAACAAAATCATTTACAGTATATTCTACCATCCGAGAGTAAGGTTAATAACAATCTCTGAGAAAGTAGAAATGAGGCAGAACAATACTCAAGCTATCCTTAGATGGTCTGTGTAGAAGGAAAGTGACTCCTTCCTACTTCTGAAAGGCTGTCCCTGCAGGTCAAAAGCCAGAGAGGTGGATTTGTGACTCAGGAGCTACATCATTCTCCAGTTAGGTTAGAGTAAAAGCTTGCATGTTTGCACTGATTGCAACATTAACAATTATAGTTTTCAGCACTAAAACAATGAAATAAATGCACAGGATAGTTTCAAGCTCTTGACATTCATTATTTCTTTTAGTCTTCACAACTCCAAGATGGAGATAGAATCATTTTCCTGATCCACAATACAAAACTGAGGTAAAATTGGGGTTTGGGTCATTTACCTCAGGTCACATCACCAGTGATAGAAAAAATCATGAATTGGATTCCCATAACAGGACTTCAAACCTGTCTTCTTCTCCTTTAATTTTGATGGGGCTTCGTTTCAGTGGAACCAAATACGCAGGGCATTAATAAAGATGCTGGAGAGCTCTGGTTGACAAGTGGAAGTTCATTGGGAGAAAGAGGTACTTGGGGTGTCGGGACACATGACGAAGAAGGTATGAAATACTTTGCTTTATCAAGACTAAGGTCCTCTAGAGGCATAGATCACCAGGAAGTACCCCTGAGAGAAAAGAAAGTTCCAGTGTTATGTCATTGCTTCTCAGTTCATCTTCTACCTAATATCTTCGGCAAAGGGTGTTCCGAGCAGCTCGCTTGGTTTTCAAGAGATCTCCATTATTGTGAGAAACTCAAGTGGCTGCTTCCAGATGTACTATTTGAACTACAACTATTGGATCCTGCTAAAGTTTTGGAGTTTTGACATATAATTTTTTGGCTATATCTATCATTTGGAGCTTTTAGACTTCTGCTCTGATTGTGCAATGTAGGGCCGAGAAGGTGGACTTAGGGGCTCTGCAAAAAGGAATCCTTAACTCCTCCTGCTCTGTGGCCTTGGGAAGAGAAGATCAAGGGCTTTCACTGGTCAGGGCACATGGCAATTCTCCTTTACTCCTTCTAGAGCCCAGTAAAGGCATTGCTGGTGTTGCTCCATTGTAAAGGTGAACAACTGTAACTTAGGTGTTCTACTCCTGTGGAAATCTACCTCAGTTCTGTTAATCAGCGATGCCCTGAGATTTATCACAGGGAGAAATGCTGGTGATATCCTGGATAGTGCATGACGCGCCTATCAAGAACGTACAGTTCTTGAAACTAATTTTATCGAACTGGAATTGAATTGCTTTTTGCCTTCTCCATTTGCTATGGAGTATTAAATAGTCATTTGCAGTGTCACCGTGCAGATTCTGAGAGGAAAATAAACATTTCAGAATGTTTTAATCTTCTGCTCTCAAATCATATTCTGTTACACAGATTCTCTCTCCTTTTTTTTTGTCTTAAGTGATTGATAATCTTTAGATCTTTTAAGTTAAAAAAGCAGGAAACTTCATACTCATGTTTCAGAGTTCCTAGAGTCTGTTAATTTTAACTTAAGCCTGTAAGTTAAAGGAAATTTGGTAACAAAAATGTTTTAGCAGATCGATTAAGACAATCTTCTGTACTTTTAATATTTAAATAATTATCCATTTGGATGCATATAAGCTATAACTCCCAATAATTTTTATCTTGATAGAATTCCAATTCTTTATTAGAAATATGTTTTAGAAAATTGCTTTGTTTCTGCTAAACATAAAATAAGGTTAGCAATATGTTAAGACAAATAAGTTATAATAATTCGAAAAATAGAATTAAGCATATTTTTGAGAAGTACTAAAATTGCTACCAAAATTTTCCTTCCTTCTTTTCCTCCCTTTCTTCTTTCCTCTCTCCCATTTTTCCTCTCTCTTAGAACTTTCAGCAAACTGAACCAAGAAATCTTTTAGTTCACAAGTTCTATTCATCTGCTTTTATTTTTCTATGCTTTAATCTCCTTCCAAAATATTAAAAGAATAAGTAAATACATTTTATGAAAATCTTGGCACCTTTCCTGGATTTCAGATATGTGAGGAAAGGGTTGGCACAAAAGTGATTTTTTGAATGAAAAATTAAGTCTATATTTACATTTAAAATCCCTGGAGACATCATTGATATAAACCAAAGTAGCTATTTCCAGTAAGGAAAATAGGTCAAATGTGATTTTAAGAATGATTTTTAAGGGAATGTAGGACAGAGAGATAGTACAAAGATTTAAGGTACTTGCCTTGCTGATAGCCCACTCTGGGGCCTTCCCTAGCGCCACCTGGAGTCCCTGAGCATAGCCCTGAGCACAGAACCAGGAGTCTTCCCTAAGCACTGCCAGGTGTGGCACCATATTTAAATAAATAAACAAAAATAAAGGGGCATGTAATAGCTGACTATAGGCATAAATCTCTTCTTGAGTATTTTTTATATCAGAAACCATCTAATATATCAGTAACTGGAAAAGAAGAAATCAGTAAGAGATAGTCTTTCTTCTAGTATATATTAGACAATTCCAAACTATCAAATTACAGACCTGTTACATTCTAATTCATGCTTGATATTGTTCCGGGTACTAAGTGAGAAATAGATTCTCCCATCTTTTCAATTATGGGGGTTTTATTTACTTTGGGGAAGCCACACCCGGCAATGCTCAGGGGTTACTCTTGGCTCTGTACTCAAGGGTTACTCTCTGGGATACTCCTTGGGGATATGGAGTGTGGAATAAAACTGGGTTGGTTTACTGCATGCAAGGCAAGCACCCTACTGCTGTCTTATCACTCTGGCTCTTTGACAGATGTTTCTAGAGAAATATAGATGCGAGTTATTTAGTGGCTGGGTACCAGTTTCTCCTTTATTCAAGAAAACATCAAAATGTAAATCTAGAAAAACAGGTTATGATAAGAAAATCTTAGTGCATGAAATTTAAAATCATACATAAACTGCCACTTTAAATATAATTGTTAGCAGATGGTTGGTGTACTCAATACCAATAGCTGGTCTTCTGAGGATCCCGGGGCTGACAACTGGCGCTCTGGCTTTCGTGGAAGGGAAGTGATGTCATCTCAGGATAGAACGCCTCAATCAAGATCATCTGCAAACCATCACGCCACGAGTGTGTGCGCATCCCTGAGACCTCCCCTTCCAGACAGCACCCCTTGTACATCATAAAGACCAAGGGTGCATTTTTTTTCAACTCCATTTCCACCAACGCCATTTTCATTCTCTTTATTCCTTTGTTTTTTCCCCATACTACCCTCCATAACTCTATTTGACCCTTCACAGCAATGTCCATAGAAAGGAAGTGTTTTATTCTTTCTTTAGATAACATAAAATAAAATTTTATTTATTTTTATTTGTTTGTTTTAGCATACCCTGTGATACTCAGGGGTTACTCTTGACACTACACTCAGAAATTACTCCTGGTAGTGCTCTGGGAACCATATGTGATGCTGAAGATCAAACCCAGGCCAACTGCTTGTAAGGCACATGCCCTACCTGTTGAGCCGTAGCTCCAGCCCTGGGAGTATTTTATTCTGCTATAATCATTCTGGTAGCCACCGTGTGTATGTGACTACTGTTGAGCATTTGGAACATGGCTAGTACTACTACTAAAGAGTGCAGTTTTAGTGTCATTAAATGGCCTCCTGTGACTCTGGGGAACATATTACACAGCCCAAATCTGGAGCTTTTTCTTAAATTAATTTTCAAAAATTTAACTTTATTTTCTTTTCCCTTGTCAATCGTAGAATCATCTGGCAAATTCTTATATTCAATTTTTTTCCAGTTTTCAAAGTAACTGGACTTTTTGTGTGTGACATGAACTTGTGTTGTCTTGATTAAACAATCATGATCTAGACCTTGGAGTCAAAGGGACATACTAGTTATTCTTTGTGCAGACTCAGCCTTAAGGTCACAACAACTGGCAGGACAGAGACATTCTGGCCCTAATGCCACACTAAGGACTTCTATTTTATTTTAGTTTTGATTTTGGGGCACTGCCTCTGTCCTTACTCAGGACTTAATTCCTGACTCTGCACTCAGACCTCAATCCTGGCCAGGCTCCAGGAAACATGGGATACCAAGGATAGAACTCATGTCAGCTGCATGCAAGGCAAGTTCCCTTCCTGCTGTACTATCACACTGGTCCCAAGAATATTTATTTTGATCTTTCAACTGCCTAGTTGAGGAAAAGAAGTTTTCTTTTTTCTCTCTATTCCTAGTGGGTTTCCTCTGAAACACCATGGGAAAAAGAAGAGTTGACCACTCCATTTAGACTAAAATGTCCCGTAAAAAATGGTGCTGACTTTTACACTGCTTTCTGGATGTGAAGACCCTTGAGGGTAAGAGGTCTAGGGGATTGTTGTGATCTGGCAGGGCCTTTGGGATGGTGTGCTGGAGAAGAAACCCCTTTGCAGCAGGGGAGGTGAAGAACTCCAATTTGAACACGAGTTTGAAGGCTGTGTGGTGAAGTATGCAGTCGGAGTAATGGCCTGTGGCCATTGGTTTATGCTAATTAAAGCCACAGGAATGGGTCAAAATGACCTAAGCACCATATGAAGAATAAGAAGAGGAACAAAAAAAAAAATAGAAGTGGTATAAACATTATGTGGTTAGTAAAGGGAGCTTTCACATAGGTGGGAGAAAGGAAAAACAAGAGAACACAGTCACAAGAGGTAAGAAGAGAGTGAATTCCAGAGTAAAAAGGTGGTATATTCATCCCCACGGGAATACGCTCAGCTCTCAGAAAAAAAACAAAACCGTGCTCCATGGAATTAACAGGCATTATCCTGGGTAAATTCAGGAAGGAGAGGGACAGATCTAGGATGATCTGTCAATCCGTCAAATATGTGAGGGTAACGAAGAAACATAGCAAGGCAATGTTGAATGGGGAAAGGCAATAGAAGCGGAGATCTCGTCCAGAGAACTGAGTTTACCAAAGGTGGGGGCAGGAAGAGGATTACTGAGACAAAAGTGGAGGGAAGCAGACACTTTGGGGGAGTGTGTGGTGTTGGAGCACTGTGCTCTTAACACCCAACCTCTGAGATTATTATAAATCATGGTGCTTCGAATGGAAATAAAGGATTAAAAGTCAAAGTAGTATGATGTGCCATGAGAAGCCAGGATAAGGTGGAACTGAAAACATCCCTTAGCTAAAGTCCACAATGTGGAAAGCAGAGACTTCCATGGGAACAGCTGACTTTACACTAAGGGAGAGTGGAATCCAGGACAAGGTGGACAAATTCTAGAGCTTGGGCAGTGGTGGGGAGAGGAGGCTGCTTAGTGCTAGATAGAGGCTGTGTAATGGGTTGAGAGCATTATGGAGTTAGTTCTGCTTTGGCCAGTAGGTTGGTTAGAGTCAGATGGGGTGGACGGGCCATGTAAAGACTGTAGGTAGAGTGAGCAGGTTGTCCAGAGGCGGCTCCTAAGGAGAGAGAGGAGGGTTGAGGTCTCAGAATTGGTGGAGAGAGTCTCAGACTTGCACACAGGAAGGGCATGGAGGTAAATGCTTCCCATTTAAGGGAAGTGACCCAGGTGGTTGTAAGCAATTAGCCAGCTCTCTAGATGACAGTGGAGAGAGGGCCTCTGAGTGCTGCTTTGCCCAAACCCATCCTAAATCGAAGCTCCAAACTAGGTGAGCTGCCATTGCTGAAGGACTTCCGGATGGCTTCACTGGGCACTGCAGGGCTGTCCCGGAGCAGGCTCTCAAAGGAACAGACTCCTTGTTTGACTAAGTTGATGTGGATGATCACTGTATTGGCTTTTCCATCTCTGTGATTTGCATTGCTAGTTGTATGGTCAACGTTTTTAAAATAAAATGCTGAAAATGCTCCTTGAACGTCTAAGGTACAGAGACCCAAGCTGTAAGGCAGGCTCTCGACTGGCCCGTTCTTAGCAACAACTGTGTGCAGAGTGAGGTTTATGGTGCCTGCCCATCTCTGACCTTGCCATCTCTGGTGTGTGGCTGAAAGACTAATTTTGCAGGTGCTTGGAAACACAAGTGGCTCAGGCTTGGGAGGTACACTGGGATCCGGGTGGCATCAGCCGCTGACAAAGTCTTGTTATGCAAAATGAAATTATGACTAAACATTAATATACTTAATGATATCTTAAAGTAATATACCCTTTCATTAACTGAAACAGGATGTATAAAATCTATATCTTGTTTGCAACATACACATTTCATTATGTGACTACTTTGTCTATATGAAGCTGAGCAGCTGTTTCTCCAGATGCCACATCAGGGCTCAGAGGGAACAGTTGTGGAATCCAATACCACAGTTAGCTGGATATTGAGAGAAATACTACAAGATGTCTCTGGTCTAATCAGTGAACTCCAGTGAACTAAAATTTAAACACACAGTATGGAATTTCTGGGAGAATTGGAATATGTTCGAAACACGGGAAGTATAATTGCTCTGTTTTGGAACTTACCACATTCCAATTACGTTATTTAAGATCTATCAAGGCCCATCACGATAAACCCTCTGTTTTTCTGACAATCAGTTATTGTGGCGGCCAATCATTTGGAATGAGAAAGTACACTCCATTGTTATTTATGAGAAGAAGCTGACACACACAATCTATATATTTAGCTGACTCTAATATGCCCGGACTAACATATTAAATCATAGGCATAACCACTTGAAAGAAAAACAGGAAGGTTACAAGTAATTTTCATGCAGGACCTACCATCTTTATTCTGAAATGAAAAACTGCTCATATTCTGGTTCATAACCTACTGCTGTTCTGCACCATAGAGACGAAAAATGAAGAGTGGAGGAAGTTTATGGAAGGATTCCATTGCTCTCGAATGAGCTAGCTGATAATTATGTCAAAGGTGGAAGGAACTTAAAAATAAAACGACAAATAGGCAATTTACCAGAAAAAATTTTATTAAAGAAAAAACCACTGCTTGATTCCTCTGATTAAACAAAAGATGTGACTCTTTCATAGTCTTCTATTTCTAAAATCCATACTAAGAGACCTGGGAGAGCCCAAAGGTTTGATGCTTATCCCCTGAGCACTACCAGGAGTCACCTCCTAGGCATTGCCCCGGAGTAGATTCCAAGCATCGCAGGGTGTGGCCCTCTCCAAAGAGATAAAATATATATTAATAAAATGCATAATCATTTCACCAAGCTCAAAGTCTTTAAAATGCTCTTGTACACCTCTAAAAGTATACGGGATGAGTCAAAATATACATAGTCTTAGCACATAGGAAATATACCAAAAGATCAAATGATGGCACTAGCAGTTCCCTTCTGATTTGTGTGATTATAGCATTTTTATTTTGTCATGTATTTTGGCACTGAACATGCACTGCTCCCATGACAGTCAACCCCACACACTAAAAAGAACAACAAAAATCCTCAAAGTGTCTTTAATTTACTTAAGGTGGTACACACAGATACAGAAACATTCAGGTATTCCTAGCTAAGGGCACATGTCTTTACATTCCATTGAGAGTGGAATGCTTGCATCCCTGGAATCCTGTCACTGCTTCTTTAATTCTTCCAGCATATGTTCCTTACCCTAAAATGCCAGAGAACACAGTGTTTTTGAACTAGAGTCCTTGGGTTTTGTCTGCTTCTCCTGGACCAATCAAGACTGCTTCAGTCCTATCGCCATTGTCCTGGTCAGTTCTGGGCTCACCTCCCTTCTTATTACTAGATAATGTGACCCTGGGACCAGGCAGTCAGTGTGGGAACATTACTTTGGGTAGTAATTATTTTTCTAGGTCTACTTAACTTCTTATCACAGATAAATTAATGGGTACAATTGAATATATAGATATTTTTGGCTAGGGTATTGATAGGCCTTCTTGGAACAAGCCAACAAAAACAATTTTCTTTAGAGTGTTTCAGGTCATTAGTTTGATTAGATTTATAAGAGCTTAGCGACCTGTCACTTGAGTTATCCTTGGCAGACAAGATATTAGCTATAAAATCCTTATTAGAAAAATGTGGGAAAAGGGACCGTGAGAGACAATTATTGTTGACATCTCCAAAATAATTGCTGGAAAGAAGTAGGTATTACAAATCGAGAGTTATAAAAATATGTCACTATGTTAAAAGTATTTGAAAAGCACCTTCAAAACTTTATACTTAGCCCTATTGTTTACTCTGATGCCAGGGCCACTGTTAGTGTGTATTGGTGTATTGGTAAAGTCAAGAGGTTGAGAACTATTGATAGTGGCATAAAGATCTCGAGAATGACATGACAGCTAGGCGTGGCATCCGCTCCTGGACAGGGATGAGGACCATGGAAGACTTTTAAGCAGTGATGGGCTTCATTGAAAAGCTTCGAGGGTGACTCTAAATACCACAGTAAAGAGTCGAAGAAGCAGAGATAGGGAGGGTAAGGCTGATGGAGTCGCCTTGTCAGTGCTTGTTAAGTCAGACAACATGGCCCCCAAATCAATAATTAATCCTACTAATGAGAATAAAATTTTGTTAAGAGTCATGATTGAGCTCACAACTGCCTCTCATGAACTTTGGGTAATAGGCAACGAAGTATTAATGAGAAGGCAACAAAATGCCTGTTTAATAGGTCCACTAAATCTCTCTGGCCACTGGGAATTCATTTAATAAATTGCTACCCTCTTACAAGAAATCACTCCTTAATGGCCCAAAAAAGTGTCTTCTCCAAAGTGGCAATTTCTTCCTCTACAGACGGAGTCAGCCCCATATACAATATAAATATACAAGTGTTAATAACCTGCTGTTTCCTTGTTATATTGTGATTATTGACTGAATGTTTAAAGAACCTTGATTGTGTTTTATTGTAATGCTTATATCTTTTGTGAAAGCAAAGTTTATCTCTATATGTATATATGCTTATGTGCATATTTTATTTTTCATATCACGAAGGCTAAAATCAGCTCCTGAGAAAGTAAAAAGTTCAGTGTTGACATAAATCCTGTTGAAAGGACCACAAAGAAAGATAAGGGCTGTAATTTAAATCACATTTTCTTGTGTCTCAGTTCTGAACAACCTGGTCATGACAACAAGAAATGGGTCGCCTCAAAGAACATTTAGTGGGGTAGAATATTAGCTGGAAGCTGAGATAACAGTCATCTTAAGGATGACTATCCCTTGACGCCATGATTAATTAAGGTATCTGCCAATCAGCTGGGCTTGAATCATCTCCTCCGAAAGGGCAGAGAGCCTCGGTATTTACATAGGGATCACACACTCATATTCAGGCGCTGTCGCTGCTTCCCTTGGCAGCCTGTGACTTGTTGGCAAAATGTCTTCAATTATGGGCAAACTGCCTAGCCTCATATCATCACAAACCAATTTGTTAGGATGTGTGTATTTGGAAAGCTCTGAAAACAGAAATATTTTACTTATTTTAAAATAGTGGGGGAAACCTTTGTGTACAGACCTTCAAAAATACTAAATAGCATAAATTTTCACCCTTAGATAAATATTTAATAAAAGTGCATATGCCATTCACTAGGCACACAAAAGGAGAGCTAATGTTTTAATGTTCATGATAAATAGTCTGCGGGTGTTTGCAGAGATTGCAAAATTAAGAAGCTGAAATATTTCCGCCTGAACTCGACAGTTAAACAAGTGTAACATTACCATGGTCTTTCTTTAATAACGTCATATCACCCACATTATTCTTTCAAAAATCATTCTTTCTTCCATACTTCCTACCCTGTATGATAATGAGGGTTAAATGATTACTTCTTATAACTTAGAATAATGTAAAGATATAAATGATACAGAGACGAATGTCAAACACAGAGAGTATGGCAAAAGCCTACAGCAGCAGAATGGAATTCAGGCCTATTAATGAAAGAAAGCTGAAATGAAGAAACATATTAGTATTCTTTCGCTTTCCTAGCCCCTTACTCTCTTCCCAATAAGCTGGGGAGAAAAAAATTCAAAATTATGCTAACTAATAAACAATTGTTACTACATAAATTCTGTTGACACTAATTACTTTGCTTCTTATGTGAGGTTTTATGTGTTATTTTAAACTTGAAGAATAGCTACTTTCCTGCAAAGTTGATTGTAAAGTGCATGCCAATAAAAAGTATGTTATATTACCTATTAGATTTAGTTATAGAGTTTTATCTATAATAGTTTTATCTATTTGTATGTTTACTTGTTGAATTTGCCTTCCCTGTGACACTGTTAGCCTTAGAAGGATAAGAATTATGTCTTTCTCACCATTGTTTTCCCAGCACCCACAATAACTGTAACTCATGCTAAAATATTTTTTCAGTGATTCTTAAAGACATGCCATCTGGAGAAATGGCATCCAATGTAATAATTCTAAAATTTTATGAAAAAATGATGCAGCATAGGTAGTGTTGACTTTTCTGTCATAACAAATATGTTAAAATAGATACAGATATAGTTTCTGGTCACTGAAGAGCATTTGGTTACTTGTATAGCATTTTGTGTACTTGTGTGATTTGGGGCCATTCTGGCTGTGCTCAGGGATTACTCCTAGCAGTGCTCAGGGAGCTTCGTGGGATGGAAGGACCGTATGTGCTGCAGGGAGGGATCCTAAATCAGCCCCATGTAAGGCAAGTGTTTTACCTGCACTATCTCTCCCTCACCTTTTACATCATTCTCTTTTCTTTCCTATTGATCTTGTTTTGTACCACATCTGACTGTGCAAAGGGATCACTCTTGGCAGTGCTCAGGAGGCTGCATGGGCGCTCTGCTCCTCCTTTTATACTTTTTCAAAACTTAGTAGAACTTTTCCTATTACACATCTTCTTCCTCAGATAGACATTATCTTTCTTTTCCTTTCTATAAGAGCAATTACTTATTCGGGTGAAACTCATAGAATTGAGTCCACATTTCCAGTTTCATCTCTAAGTGTATTGTAAGACATAAAGCCTAGCAGTGAAAATCCCTTTTCCTGATGATTATCATATAACCTGGAGCCTCTCAGTCTTTGAAGCCTTTGCATTTTGGCAAAGCTATTTGTGGATTTGCTTTTCTTTCTTTCTTTCTTTCTTTCTTTCTTTCTTTCTTTCTTTCTTTCTTTCTTTCTTTCTTTCTTTCTTTCTTTCTTTCTTTCTTTCTTTCTTTCTTTCTTTCTTTCTTTCTTTCTTTCTTTCTTTCTTTCTTTCTTTCTTTCTTTCTTTCTTTCTTTCTTTCTTTCTTTCTTTCTTTCTTTCTTTCTTTCTTTCTTTCTTTCTTTCTTTCTTTCTTTCTTTCTTTCTTTCTTTCTTTCTTTCTTTCTTTCTTTCTTTCTTTCTTTCTTTCTTTCTTTCTTTCTTTCTTTCTTTCTTTCTTTCTTTCTTTCTTTCTTTCTTTCTTTCTTTCTTTCTTTCTTTCTTTCTTTCTTTCTTTCTTTCTTTCTTTCTTTCTTTCTTTCTTTCTTTCTTTCTTTTTTCTCTCCCTCCCTTCCTCCCTTCCTCCTTCCTGCCTCCCTCCCTCCCTTTTTTTATCCTTCCTTCCTATCCACTCGCCATGAGATAGATGGGTCTGCTTCTGTCTACTCCTTAGGTTTAACCTCTTCCTCTAGATTTCTTACTATGAGAGATATTTGCCCTTTAGGTTTTAAAACTGGTTGCAAAAAAAATGTTGAAATAATCAGGGATATAAGGTACTATTGGGTTCTGGAACAAAGATGTGAAATTGTTTTAAATGATCTGTTTTAATTAATCTCAAGTGAATGAGCATTTGATGAATAGAAATATTAGATGGCTCCTGAAATACAGATTTCATCTCATTTGTTTTCAAGTATTTTAAATCAATAGACATCATGAATATTTCTTGGATGCGGTTAATCACTTTAGTTCTCTGAAAAAGTGCTGTACTTTGTGATATGTTTTTGAGATAAATTTTGGAGGATTACTAAAACATTCTGTTAAGGGAAAATATTATACTTTCCTTATGTATAAGGACCATTAACATGTATAAAGTGGCAAATGAGTCAAGGGGGTGATAGATTATTCCATCCCCCTTATGTCTTTTTACTCATCTCATCTAGTAAATTTATTCATGAAAATATGGACATTAACTTCTCAGAGTCCTCTTAGGACATTTTACTTCTGTCCTCTTTTGGTTCCGATATTCTTACTAAGAGTGTCCCATGTTGTGATTGCCTTCATCTGACTCAAGGAATCAAGTTTTGAGAAAGATGCCTTTAATGGAAAGAACTCCATTTATTTTATTTTATTTAAATTTTTTATTATACCATCGTGAGACATACAATTACAAAGGTGTTCACAATTGGTTCTTGGTAATACAGTATACCAGCACCCATCCCTCCACCAGTGCCCCATTTCCACCACCAATGTACCCCACCCCCTCCTGCCCACCCCTAGGCTGCCTCAGTAGCAGGTACCCCCGTTCCCTCTATTTCTCTCTCTGTCTCTCTCTCTCTGTCTCTGCATCTCTCTCCCTCTTATTTTATACATTGTGGCTATCCCTGCAGATATTTAGAGTTTATCACTTAAGTCTCTTTGTGTATATTCAATGGTGAGTTTTAATCTGCCATTACCATTTCCCACATTTAGTAAAACACTGGTATCTATTTATATCCTATTAATGAATGTCTCATTCTATATCTGTCCTTTTCCTTCTGACTAATTTCACTCTGACTAATTTCACTAATAAAACCCTGAAGGAACGGTTTGAGGCTCTTCATATTCCTGAATCAACCAGATGTCATTGGACTACATTGGCACGTGATAGGGTCCAATGGAGATGTTACTGGCGCCCGCTCGAGCAAATCGATGAATAACGGGATTCAAGTGATCAAGTGATCAATTTCACTTAGCATGATAGTCTCCATGTCCATCCATTTGCAGGTAAATTTCATAATTTCGTCTTTTCTGTCATCTCTGCACAAGAATTCCATTTAGATAGATATTCTCATAGCTTTCTTGAGAAGAGGACCCCAAAATGAAGGTATTTTGCTTTACATATATATATATATATATATATATATATATATATATATATGGGGAAATAACTGCCCACTTTAGTTTCAAAAAATTTGAACAGTAAGTTATGTGATCTGACAGTGGATTTATAAGAATTTTTAGAATTCTTGTCTCACTACTTGGCACTTTTCACTCTGCTTCTCCAAGACTAAGCTTTCTTTTCTTTCCTTCTTTTAAAAATGGTTTTATTAAATGACAGTGGATACAGGTTACAAGGTTGTTAATGATTGGGTTTCATGTGTAGTGCTTCAACACCCATTCCTTCACCATTGTACATTTTCCACCACCAATGTCCGCAGTTTCCCTCCGCCCCCTTACCCTTTCTGTCTCCATGGCATGCACTTTTCTTCTCTCACCCCTCCCCGCCCCTCTCTTTTTCAGGGTCTCTTTTTCTCATATGTTCTGTAAAGAGGAAACTGGTATGGTTGTTGCTAGTGAGAGGTGGAGACAGGCATTGTTGATACTGAGCATTCCAGCTGCATCAAGCCAAGCTTGATGCCAGACTGTGCAACCTTGCATCAGTTAGGCTGTCTTGCGAAGACCCAAATGTTCTCATATGTGTGGAGTAGCCACGGCACTTCTTAGAAAGGCAAAACAGTGGAGTAGTAACAGTCTAAATTTTGGAGTCCAAATGCCAAGGTGTGGATCCCAACCTCATCACAAATTAGCACTTCTATGGATGTCAAAGTATTGAACACATTGACAACCATAGGAGTTCTTAGACTAAAGCCTGACACATAAAGTACTCAATATATGTTAGAAATGGTTGTGCTCTGAGAACTAAATATGCCCTAAATGGGAGTGCATAAGACTCAGTGAGACCTAATGAATAAGATCTAGTAACGTTACTGAATATTGGCCTGGAAAATCTCAAAGCTGTTGTTCTCTAATCCCAGCAATAATATATTAATCATAGATTTTCTAAAAATGTGCATGAAAATTGTGTGTGTATGAGCCTAGATTTAGAAACTCAGAGCAGGTACTGCTTTCTAGCTCTAAATAGACTGCTCAGGGGCTGCCAAACTGTGCTTAAAACTCTAGCATAATGCCAGCACATTTCAAATAAGATGCAGATACGAAACTCACTTGTGCTTTGAGGGTGCATAAAGACTCTGCTAAATTAGGAATGCACAGAAGGGAGGGCTTACTTAGCCTGTTTATTTGAAGTCAGAGCCAGACTTCTGATGCGTTAATGGCCCTAAATACTTCATTGAGTTTCTCCAGTACAGAGAGATTATATTTATTTCTTAAACAGCCCATTGACATTGTATCATATGAATTGGGAGGAATTTTATTTCTTCCTCATTCTTCCAAGAAGGTGTTACTCTGAAATATAAGCTCCTTCAGGGATGAAGGCATGTGTCTCTTGTATTTCCTTCCTGAGTCCTGCACCAGTCAGAGATAACTGAGTGTTTGTTGGATGAAGGGTCACACCACAGAGGTGGACTCAATCCCTGTCTGATGATTATTCTCCTGCTTCTTGGTAGTTGAAACAAAATTCCTTAGTAAAGAGTCTGCTTGATTTCATATATAAACAGCACTTCAGGAAAAGTTTAGAACGTTGCTTTTTTTTTTTTTTTTACAACCAGTACATACTGGTTGTACTCAGCCTTGCTCCTGGACCTCTGTACTCAGTGTAATCACTCCTGAAGGGTCTCAGAGACCCTGTATGGATGCCAGTGATTGAACGGGGTTGGCTGCATGCAAAGCAAGCTTCTTGCTCACTGTTCTAGCTCTTCAACCCCTCAAATTCATTGTGAAAATATCATTTTCTTCAGGTTATAAATAAAATTTATTTTACATTACAACACATTTTATACAAATATATTGCTTACTTAAAACAAAATTTTTGGTTTTGTTTTTGACTACAGCAGGTCATGCTCAGAGCTTACTACTGGCTCTGAGCTTAGGGATCATTCCCTGGCAGGGCTCAGGGGACCATATATAATGCTGAGGATTGGGTGTGGCCTGGCAAGTTGACCACATGCCAGGCAGGTGCCCTGCCTGCTGTACTATACCACTACCCCTAGAACATTGCCTTCTGACCAATGTGAAGAGCTGTTGTAGCACAAGCCCAGCTGTGCCACAAAGTTTTGGTTCTCCATTGAAATGGGGACTTTCATTAACATAGAAATGGAAAGTTTTCACTCCTTTGAACTTACTGTATTTAGAATAAGGTTGTGAGAATTACAAATTATGTGGGTGTTTTTGGGAAATGACAATCTCTGAAAAGCTTTTAACTCCTACTTCTATAGGTTCCTTTGCCTGTCCCTGATTTTGGATAGCACCTGTTTCAGGAGATTGAAGCTCAGAATTCCTGAGCTCCAAGAAGGATGACCCCACAACCAACACTCTCTTTTCTGAGAAGAGGGCAGGCTTGGGGTTCAGGCAGTGACAGTAACAGAAAGAGCAGATGGGGACAAGATTGGAAAGAAGAAGAGAGTCTTGCTTTCTCTTCATGCCTTAAGTGCTTACCTTTAATATTCAAGAAGATGCTCAGGTGTGTCTAAACATAGTCTCATCTGTCTGATTTGGATTGTTACACTCCCCAGTGACTTTCATTGGTTCTTGTTTCAAGAGAAAAATATTTCCATTCCACCACACTTAGAGGAAGGTATAATCATAGAGGGCTGGGATAGAAAAATTGATGGGTACAGACTCCATGGGAGAATAGAGGAGGCCCTTGGCATAGTCTGAGGCATTCAGGGAAGGCTCTGAGAGCATGAGGCTTGAAGGTTAAGCTGCCAGCAGCCCCAAACCAGAAGTTGGGTTCAGGGTGATTTTAAAAATGATATCCAGACGTGTAAAGCTCTACTCATCTATGTCCCATCCATAGTTTTGGACCTCTTTCTCACTCACTTTCCCCTTTTCATGTTTCCAATTCCATCCCACTGCTTCGAGTGCCCTTAGACTGTGAGTCTCACTGGTACCTGGTTCCCCTCTTCTCTGATCCATAAAGTCGTTACTGCACCCCTCTCACTGTTTTTAGTTTCCTCTTGCATTGTTTTACTCATGAACTCTAAGATTCTAGGAGGAGGGGTCGTTGGTGGGTGCTGGTGAAGCAGATGATGAGTTAATTTGGAGACCTCGGTAAAATGCTTTGCTTTATGCCTACCAATATGCTCAGTTGTGCAGCAGAGATTACAAGTTTCAATGAAAGTTTGATTGAGGAACTGAAGAGAAAACAGAGGCCAGTTTGATCTCTGGCACAGATTGGGCAGCATTAAATATGACCCCCAAATCCCACTCTGGGCATTTACCCCAAGGGCAAAAAAAGCTCCAGTCTACATTTGTACACCGATGTTCATTGCAACATTATTCACAATAGTCAAAATGTGGAAACAACCCAAATGTTCAAGAACATGATGACTGGATAAAAAAAAACTATTGTACAGGATAAAGAAACTATATACACATTAGGCTATTACTCAACTACAGGAAAAGATGAAATCATGTAATTTGCTTCTATGTGGATGAGACTAGAAGGTTGAAGGATGAAGTCGGCCAGAAGGTGAGAGATAAACGTGATCCCTCTCTTACGCGGAATACAAAAAGCTATAGTCAGAGAACAACACATGGCCAATAGCAACCGAATCTAAGACCCAGCCTATAGACCGAGCTAACCAGGCCAGTGAGACAAGAGAACCGGGAAGGGAATGTAGTTGGGCTAGGAGGAGAGTGAGGAAGGGGCCCTGAGACAATGGTGGAGGGAAACTGTGGTAGAGGGTCTATTGAAATGCTGTATGCATAAAATCTTACCACTGACAGCATCGTAAAATTGTAAATGGCAGTGGCTAAAAAAAAGCAATGGCTGCCTACATGTAACAGCTGGTACCATGGTTGCTTTTGTCCAGATGCTGATTTGAGACTGAAAGATCAGCATCCCTCCAATGTTTCATTGTTTTGCTTTACTTTTTGGATTCCACCTGATGATGTATAGGGATTACTCCAGGCTCTGCACTGAGAAATTATACCTGACGGTGCTTGGGGACCATATGGGATGCTGGGATCAACCTGGGTCAGCCACATTTAAGGCACATGCCCTACCCGCTGTACTGGTGCTCTTGCCCCATCCCTCCAGTGTTAAGGTTCTGATTCTCCTTCCTGCTGTGGTAGATTCATAGGCTCCCATTCTACAGGGTTGTTTATTTAAAAGCTCTGTAATGGAGTATACTGCAGAGGTAGTGATGTGTGTGCAGTATTTGGTGTTTATGTTTATATTACAAGGAGAAAAATTTGAGGTACAGAGGAGGGCATGACTTTATCAGGTCAGTTCAGACTTAATGGCAGAACATGAATCTAGCACACAGGCATATTTCCACTCACTTGATGGACTATTGAGAGGTATTTTGTATCATGCTAATAAAATATATGAATTTATACTGACAAATTGGACAGACCTGAACTCCCTGGCCTTACTAGAGTTTATTTAAAGGTAGACATTATGCAAATCAATATTCAGATAAATCTACGATCAATAGACTAGAATAGTAGTATAGGGTGATTGTGGAGGGCAGGAGAATATTTTAGACTGAGGAACTAAGAAAGATCTTTGACGGGTCAATACATTTGCTTTGTTCTTTATGGTTAATGGGTGTGAAATCCTACCTAGAAGTTGGCTTTATTCAGAGATGCTAGGTACCAGTCATTTGTGATTAGTTGGATGTAATGCTTTTTAGGCTTGTCTATATCTTGAAGAATTTTAACAGATACCATGTGACTCAGATACAATGTCAAGCAACAAAGTCATGCATCAGTATCTGACTATGTCATGCTCTCTTCTTTGTAATCATTTCTTACCTCTGCTTTCCTTCTCAATGACCACCGGCATAGAAAAATACATCCATTGTGATCATCTTCATTTATTCATTGTCTTTTTCTTGCTTGGGTCCTACCCTCAGTGAAGCACAGGGTGAAAGTAAATCATGAAAGTAAAACAAAATCCAGCAGGATAAAAGAGGGAAGTGTACCCAAGAGCACTTCCATTTTCCAGTCTTAATTAGTCATTAGTCCATTTGTGTAGTATCTGTCCACTTTGGTCTCCCCCCTCCCACCGTTCATCTTTTGCTCATTTCTTTTGCTTGTTAAGACTCGATCAGAGGTTAGGTAAGAGCAGAAAGAGAGAAATGCAATAGCTGCTTTCCCTTTATTATTAACAGCTCTTGTAAAAGGTTTTGGTGGCAGAGAAGATTGAAGCTAAAATGAGATTTTAACGAAGTTTACGGATAATGCCATTGACTTTAATTATGCCCAGTTCTGAGCAGCGGAGATAATTGAGACTGAGTTTATTTTACACATTTTCATTTAAGCCATTATGTTACAAAGGCAGGTATTGGTAAATAGCTGTTTCCACTTTAAAGTGTATTGCTAGATAGATTTTGTAGAATTATTATGATGGCTGTTTACAACAGTGAAAGCAGAAAGATACGGAAATGGCAGGAGGGGAGGGAGGCGAGTGCAGAGCCAAATTACAGCTGATCCCCAGAAAGAAGTGGCAAATGCTCTTCACTACACTCAGTTCATCAGAAATTGTCACCCACCAGTATTTCTCTGACCTTGGGAAGGATGAGAAAAGATCAGGATTGAGTCTGATGGTTGTCAGGTAATTCAAGAGCTTGGAGCACCATCTGGAAATTCATAGAAAAGAAAAGCAGCTTCTTGGCCATTTTTCAGTCTCTGAGTACTTCCTTTAAAGCTGGTGAGGAGAGTCTGCTAAAAGGTGTCAGTCCTGTTTACAAGGCTGCTTTGCAGGGCTCCTCACTAGACCCTCCTACTATATAGAACGAACTCTGTGAAAACGGCAGCAGAAGGCTGGGTGAAGCTTGCATGGTAGCATAATATTCATCGATTGCCTCTGAACTAGCTCTGCTTGTCAGCCATACAGCAAAATGTGTTTTCTTGAGAACTCACCTAATTCTGTGACTTACTCCATCTCAAGCACCCCCTCATAATGTGCAGAATATATCTGGAATACTTATGGCATTGTGAGATCTGCTCTTCATAGTCACGGCAAGAATCAGGATTTCTATGAACACTATGCAGAAGGTTCTGTGTGCACACTGCTTCTCTGTGTTCCGTTCTCCCCATGAGATGGAATATAGCTCCCACTCCCCTATTTCGGTGGTCACAGTTTAAAAGAATCTTCCTGAGAACCAGCCAGTAGATCCCAGTGTCTAATTGGAATCTTCAGCATGGCTGTGAGTGTCCTGGTCTGTCCTCCTTAGAAACAAGGTAGTCTCAGCTGTGATCCCTATTTTCCACTCCCTTAAGTAGTAGTTGTACTCTAATTTTTCACTTATACTGAGTCACACATACATTACAAGCCTTTTTTAATTTCAAAAATATGATCGTAAGTTGTCCTATATACAGATAAGTATTGGCATTTTTGTTTTATTATTGAGATGAATTCAATAACTGAAGCAGTCATCGAAGCCCTAGCCAAACAGGGTGTTCAAACCCAATACATCAAGATCCTTCATGAGCTGTATTACGGATTCACCACCAGGATCTCACAATTCTACATGGAAGTGATCATCAATGTCAAAAGAGGAGTTTGGCAGGGTGATACCATTTCACCAAAACTCTTCAGCGCCACCCTTGAGAACAGCATGCGACAATTAGAATGGGAAGGAATGGGAGTGTAGATAGATGGCAGGCAACTACACACACCTCCGCTTCGCTGATGACATCATTCTAATAACACGAAACATTAGCCAAGCAGCACAAATGATGGCTGACTTCAACCGAGAATGTGAAAAGATAGGTCTACAGCTGAATCTCAGCAAAACTATGTTCATGAAAAATGAACTAGTTCCGGAGGCCCCGTTCACTCTCAGTGGAACAACCATCTCTGAATGCAGCAGTTATGTGTACCTAGGTCTAGAAGTCAACATGATGAACGACCTAAAACCTGAGCTGCACAGGAGGAAGAGAGCAGCATGGAATGCCTTCAAAAGCATCGTTGAAATAACTAAAAAGACAAAGAACCTCTGGCTCCAGGCACATCTCTTCAACTCCACTGTTCTCCCTGCATTAACATATGTCTCTGAGACCTGGGCCCTACGAAAGCAGGATGAGAATGCTATTCAATTCTCCCAAAGAGGAATCGAAAGAGCTATGCTTGAAATATCACGCCTCACTCAAGTGAAAGAAGGAATCCGGAGCTCCGACCTCCATCGCTATTCCAGAGTCAGGGACGCTGTCTCGTTTGCCAAGGCATCAAAAATCAGATGGGCTGGACATGTAACACGATTTGGAGACAACCGCTGAACTAGCGTTGTTACAGTCTGGATCCCACAGGATGTCAAAAGATCACATGACCGCCCAACTACAAGATGGTCAGACTTCTTCATCAAGACCCTGAATGAACAGTTTGAGGTTCTTTGTATTCCTGAAGCAACCAGATGCCATTGGGCTACACTGGTACATGATAGGGTCAAATGGAAATATTACTGGCACACATTTGAGCAAATCGACGAATAACAGGATGTTAAGTGATCAAGTGATCAAGTGATTGAGATGAATTCACCAGTATGAACTTATGGTTGGGTATATTTTACTGGTCAGGGAGTTCAAATAAAAATATGTTGGTTCCACTCACTGACAAGACCTCCTGATCCATGTTTTGGATATTGGTTTCATGCTATTTTTTATAGCCTGCAAATGAATGCAGTCATTCTATATTTGACTTTTTCCCTCTGGCTAATTTCACTCAGCATAATCATCTCCTTGTCCATCCATTTATAGGCAAATTTCATAACATCGTTTTTCCTAACAGCTGCATAGTATTCCATTGTGTAGATGTACCACAATTTCTTTAACAAGTCGTCTTCCCTCGGACACTCTGGTTATTTCCAGATTCTGGCTACTATGAGTAGTGCTGCTATGAACATAGAAGTAGAGATGGTTTTTCTGCTGTGTGTTTTGGCCTCCCTGGGTATATTCTCAGGAGCAGTATGACTGGATCAAATAGGAACCAAATTTCTAGTTTTTGGAGAAATATCCATATTGTTTTCCAAAAAGGCTGTACAAGTTGACATTCCCACCAACAATGGATGTGAGTCCCTTCCTCCCTGCATCCACGCCAGTACTTGTTGTTCTTGCTCTTTTGAGTATGTGCCAGTCTCTGTGGTGTGAGATGATATCTCATTGTTTCGATTTGCATCTCCCTGATGATTAGTGATGATAAACATTTTTTCATATGCCTTTTGGCCCTTTAAATTTATTCTTTTTGGAAGTTTCTGTTCATTTCTTCTCCCCAATTTTTTTATGCAGTTGGCTGTTTTCTTCTTGTAAAATTCTACCGGTGTCTGATATATCCTGAATATTAACCACTTGTCTGATGGGTACTGAGTGAATATTCTTTTCCACACTGTGATGGATCTATTGCAAGTGTATGGGAGTCAGAGGTTAGGTAAGGCAGAGTGTACTTATTAGTACACTAAGATTATTAGTGTACTAATAATCATTGGAAATGATAATAACTGTTAATACCAGTCTAGAACTGAGCATTGAATGTAGGCAAAGGGATATACATAATCTCTAAATGTATATATTGCAAGCCACAATGTAAGAGAAGGAAGAGAGAGAGAGAAAAGAGGGAGAGAGAGAGAGAGAGAGAGAGAGAGAGAGAGAGAGAGAGAGAGAGAGAGAAGTGCCTGCCATAGAGACAGGCCGGGAGGGAGAGGGAATCAAGGGACATTGGTGGTGGGAAATGTGCACTGGTGGAATTATGGGTCCTGGAACATTGTGTGACTAAAACTCAAACACAGACATCTTTGTAATTGTATATCTCATGGTGGTACAATAAAAAATTTAAAAAGTAAATAAAAATAAATAAAAATATTGGTGATGTATCACTGTCACTGTATCACTGTCTTCCCGTTCATCATCGATTTGCTCGAGCGGGCCCCAGTAACATCTCCATATGTCCTGTCTCATGCTAGTAGAGCCCAAGGGCATCTGCTTGCTCCAGGAACATAAAGAGCCTCAATCCATTCTGGAATGAGTCAATAATTGTTACTGGTATTTGGCATATCAAATACAACACGGGTAGCTTGCCAGGCTCTGCCGTGCAGGTAGCATACTCTTGTAGGCATCTCTAAGTCCAGCATTTATTGATGAACTGCAAGGCCACAAGCGGCCACGCGAGCCGGGCGCTGATAGGCTGGTCTGCTGGGTTGAGGTCTGACGAGAGAGAAGTCTGGATGTGGAAAATGGAGACCCTCATGGAGTAGGGGGGTCGTCTGGCTTGTTGCGAGGCTCTGCTGGGGTGGTGGGCCAGGACTAGAACCCACCATCCCCTCCCGGGTGCCTCGTGAGCAGCTGGTCACAGGGAGAGTCAGTAGCAGCTCTGCCCCATGTCTGTGAGTTGGTGATGAATCCATTTATATTATGTCTACTTTAACCATTCCATGGTCTCCAGAATCCCGGGTAAGATAAGATATTCAAGTAAAGTAGGAATCTAGAAAATATGATTAATTTAGGAGTTATTTTATTAACTCTGTGACTTTTTATTTTGGTACATTCAGTACAGTAAACTTTAAAAAAATTTTTTTTGAATCACCCTGCACTACAAAGTTACAGTTTTTTTTCTTCTTTTTTGGATCACACCTGGCAATGCTCAGGGGTTTCTCCTGGCTCTGCACTCAGGAATTACTCCTGGCAGTGCTCAGGGGACCATATGGGATGCTGGGGATCGAACCTGGGCCGGCATGGTCTGGCGGCATGCAAGGCAAACGCCCTACCCGCTGGGCCTTTGCTCCGCCCTACAGAGTTATTTTTGTTTGCGATTCAGGCATGCAGTGTTACAACACCAATGTCCCATCCCTCCCAACAGTTCCCCTCAACACCCCCCCCCCCACACACACTTTTTTCTTTTTTCTCCTCCCCATCTCTTTTAGAAACTGTGGTTTATAATCGCCTTGCTTATAGGTTATCATGCATGTCACTGCCTTTTTTTCAGCACCCAGTTCTCATCCACAGTGACCACTTCCCTTTTCCGCTGTCATAGAGAGCCCTTCACTGACCTATCTCACCCCTCCCCACCCTGTGGCAAGCTTTCCCTAAGGACCAGTTCTCCTACTCTCCTTTCTAGTGTCTTCCATCACTGGTTATCACTGGTTATTCTCCTATTATTAAACTTTCTTTGTTTTGTCTGGCCTTGGATATTAGTATCCAAAAGAGAGAGAGAGAGAGAGAGAGAGAGAGAGAGAGAGAGAGAGAGAGAGAGAGAAGGAAGAGGCAAAGTTCTTACCATAGAGACACACTGGGGGAGAGGAGGGAAACAGGGACATTGGTGGTGGGATATGTGCCCTGGTGGAGGGATGGGTGCTGGAACACTGTATGGCTGAAATCTAATAATGAACGGTTTTGTAGTTGTGTATCTCACAGTGGTATAATAAATTAAAGACCTCACAGTGGTATAATAAATTATAGACCTCATTCCCATGACTTGATGTAATGGTTTGAGGCTTTTTATATTCCTGGAGAGGGCAGATGCCCTTGGGTTATCTTGCATGTGACAGGATGTATTGAAATGTTACTGGTGCCCGCTCGAGGTAATCCATGATCTACAGGAAGACAGACAGGCATAATAAAATTTTAAAAAACTTAGAAAAATAGTCCCAAGATGTTTTTAGCTCAATAATATTCAGAATTATGGACTACAAAATATATTACTGACTACATATGATTGCCCTTCTTTATATTTTCTTATGACCATATTTGCTCACTTGGCAAAGTTTTGGTTTATGTGTTCATGGGAGCAGAACCTAATGTGTGTTTTCTCAACGTACATTTTTCATAAAATGGAATTATGGTTTTCTCTTAAAATGTTATTTAAAAATTGTATTTGGATAAAGAATTTTTAAGCATCAATTTCTTTGTCTGAAATGATTAATGTGCTGTTGTTCAAAACTCCTTAATGTTAATAGAATGATTTTGAATGTCACTTGGATTTTACTTGTGGTCATCCGCATATCAGGAAATTTAACATTTCTTTGAAATGATAATTTCTTATTTCCCCAACAAACATGCAATTGATGAATATCTGTGCATGTCTCCTTTCTCTGTAAGGATGTGTCTGGTTTTATTCCATCTGGGAAAAAAAAAGTCACGTGGATCCATCAGACCAGATGATGGGTAGCTTTCTTTATGTTTACTCAGAGATTTATTTCTAGAGAAAGGCTTAACTTTGTGCCACATGCTTCAAGTCTCAAACAGATAACATTGGAGCGCTTTCTCCTTCCTACTTAGAATGTGGGTCACAGGGAAGGAGGCGCGGGGTCTACTGTGTAGAGGCAGCTGACCTCGGTGGACTTCATCAGTATGTCTTAGGGATTATTTATCATACAGCTGGGCCTTTCAAAAACCAGAATTTTTTCCACTATAGGGTTGTTGATTTTTAGGATTAATTAGTAGGGTTATTAATCCAAACAATTAAATTTTCTCTGAAGAGTACAGCTGTCTGATTAATTAATCTATTAATTAATCAGTGGCTTCTCCAGATGTCTATTGAGATTCTGTCCCTTGAGCTCTGCTGGGATGTCTTTAGACCATGAATTAATCCCTTTTTCTTATTCAACTTTACAGTAAAAGGAGACCATTTATCCAGAGAGCTTGTTGTGGCTTTGCTGTGAGCAAAAAATATATTTGTAATTATTTTGGGTTATCCTTCTCACTCACGTATGTGGCATACTTCTGTGTCATGAATTGATAACGTTTGATAAAATCTTAATAGCTTTTTAGATGTATTTCCTCTTGCCCTACTGGAAAGTCTCTTTACGAAATTCAACATTGCAGCAGGAAAAAGAAGAGTCATCACATTCAGAAACATGATTTATTTATTTCAATAAAGCCCGGAAATTATACCAATATTTCTGGTCATCTAAATTTCATGACTGCTTTCAGAACCACTGTTTTGTGAGGCAAAACTGGGAGTGGCAGACTCTCTTCCACTAAGTCATGCTTCAGACTCATGTGGGACTCCAGGTTCCTAGAACAGCCCCTCTGATGATAGCTGAGGATCCCTAGGTAGTCAGTTTCTGGTGAGGTGCTAGGTGACATCCTCATCTGGCCTGGAGAATGACGCTGGCCTCTGGTCACTGGATTCTACTCAGATCCTACCACTTTCTGCTCTCCCCTGGCTTTACTTGGTGATTTCTGCAGCTGTGTGGCTATCCTTGCTAGGCTCAGGAGACTCTCTCATGGGATGGTGCTGTAAAACAGTTCTGACCACACACTGTGTTTGGGGGGTACTGCATAATACGCTTCTGTTACTGGTTTTGGCATATTGAACACGCATCGGACAGCTTGCCAGGCTCTGACCCTATACGGCACGTGATAGGGTCCATGGAAATGTTACTGGCACCCGCCGAGCAAATCGATGAATAATGGGATTCAAGTGATCAAGTGACTGCATAATACAGCAGGAAACAAGATTGACTTTAGAATCAAGAGACATTAAGACATTCGCTTATGGAAACTGGAGAGATAGAACAGTGGGTACAGTCTTGCCTTACAAGCAGCTAACCAGAGTTTGATCCCTGGCACCTCCCATGTCCTCCAAGCTCCCAGGAGTGAGCCCTAAGCACCACTAAAACTAAAACATTCATTTATCCAGTGTCTACATATATTAATTAGAGGATAATGGGACTGCTTCTGATTTCATACTGTGCTTATGTGATAATGTATTGGAAATACATGTATTTCATCCTGGCTCCTCTTTGCACACTTTACACTTAGATCCCCCTGTAGCATTAAAATCCTTTTCTGTGCATCCAATATGGGCTCATTCATTCATTCAGAACTTACTGTGGGCCTATGAGGCGTCCACCCTGTGCTGATTTATATCGTTAAGGGGTATTCCAGGTACACAAAGGTGTGCATGGATAGAAACAAGAAAATTCCTCATAAATATTAAATATGGGAACCCATTGGTATCTACCATCATGGATGTGTAAAAATTAAAAAGAGAGGTCAGGGGTCACTCTCTGGGGACCTGAGACACTTACAGTGGGATCAGAAGATGAACAATATGAACATGGTAATATATTAGGAAGAGGGGAGAATGGTGAAGAGGGGGGCCCAGGAGAGAAGATAAGGGCCCAGTGGGTGAGTTATAGAAACCAGTAATGAGTTCTGAGTGACCAGCTTGATGAGGGTTCTAAAATTCTACTGGGTTGGACCAGGCTAAGATATCACTGACCTTGATTGAGTGACAACAAAGAATGACAAAATGGCATTGGTGAACAGTGAGTAGAAAGGAAAAAATACAGATGTGCTGAGAAAAGCATGTCTTTGAAGCCAGGAGGGCAGTCAAGGAGGCAGAAATAAAGGGTTAAGACAGGTTTCTTACTTGAGATGGAGAGACTGAACATGTTGCGATCAGTTCCAGAGGGCTTGCTTGCCAGAACATTTCAAAATTTGCAATGAATCAGGGTACCTAAAGTTATTGAAATGCCAATCTGTCACCTCCATTTTAATTATTAAGCTAAGTAAAAAATTCTAATATAGCTATAGAATTTGTCAGAGTTGGCAGGGAAGTGCCATATTATATTTTCACTCTCTTTTCAGATTGAGCCCCTGATATTTTGACTAGTGAGACACATTGTGGGGGGGCAGGGGTGGGGGCAACTATCCAAATACTTCTCTGAACATCTTTGATGCCTCAGCCTTCAGCTCAGATGTTTCCTCCCCAGGTTAGACTTAGAGCAATGAGAAACACACCCCCTCAGCTCCTATTTCAGCCAGTTTTGAGAGTGCCAGAAAAGAGGTCTTTGCTTGACTTCTCGGTAAAGTCCTGTTGCATACATCACACTGGTTCTGGCTATTTTTCACCCTGATAATACCTTTTTATACGGAGCTAATGTGAGTGAGGGCAGCTATAGGTGCTGGAGCTCAGAGAGTTCTGTAGATCAAGGATTCAGGGATCAGGGATTCAGTGGCTTTACCTGAAGCTTCCTATTTTTTGAAGGAGGACCCCCTTTAACGAAGAGAGGAAGTGAAGTGACAGGGGTCTCTATGGGCCAGCTCTGGGTCAACACATCCAGCCTGGGGTCCTTGAGATGCACTCCTGGGACCTCGCTGTCCACCGACCCTCACTCAACCAGGTGCATTGGCCCTATCCCTCCTCTTTTAGCTCTGTCCACTGTTATCTGCCCTAATTTGGGGAAGTTTAACTATAAGTCAGCATATTTCTGCATAAGAACTAAGATTCCATGGTTTCAGATACCAAACTTCTCTTGCTTTTCTTCTTGGCTTCAGACAAATTCTTTATTCTTTAATGGACAAAAGAAATAACTAACTAGAACCAGGAAGTCAGCACCAGCCGCTCCCTTTCCCATTCTATGGGCAATTTCATAGGGAAGTGTCTCCCTTCTTCTAGCTGCAATTGTTCCTAGCCCTCGGGTTTATCTTTTTTCTTTCTCCTTCATGTAAAGGTAGGTGAATAAACACATCTATTCTTAGAGTACATTACTTTCCTCCACTTCCCGTCCTCATTTAGAAGCCTTTGTTTTGACATCGTTTATCATGGGTTGTCACCCTTGATGATGAGCACAGGCAGTAATGAGACGAAGCTTGTCATGACTAGATCGCAGGGTCTCTGTGCTCCATCAGATGGTAATAGGACACCTTGGAGGGAGATGAGAGGAAGCAGGAAGTGTGAGAACACATTATGGATCCTTGTGGATGAGGGCAGAAGGGAGATACCTCCAAATCAGAAATTCTTAGGGATTTTTATTTCTGTTTTGGAAGGAGATCCACACCAGTGATGCTCAAGGATTATTCTGACTCTGCACTCAGGATCACTATTGGTGCTTGGAGGACCACATGGAATACCTTGGCTGGAACCCAGGTCAGCCACTTGCAAGGCAAACACCCTGTCTGCTGTGCTATCTCCTTAGCCCCCAAGTCAGAAATTCTTGAGGAAATCAAAAACCAGCGTGGTTTTGTTCTTGGCTCTGAGGGTTGTACCAAGCATTAAGGACCAGATGCAGCACTTTCCAAAACAGGTGCAGCTTGTTTTTGCTGTGATTGAATTTGGAGCCATGAGTATTATCTTATTTGAGTGGCAAGTGCTCCCATGAATGGCTGGAAAGACTGACAGAGGCAAAAGCTGACCGCTTTGCATGTGGCATGCATCCCATGAGCCCTGATGCAGGCGGGACTGGTCCCTTGCTCTTCCAGCGGCATTTTTTTTGATAGGGACCCATTTCTGGTTCTGAATTAGTGTTGGCTGGCTAGCAAATGCATGACAGTCCATTTGGAACTGATGCCACCAGATAAACAAATCAAAAACATCAGATTTCTTCTCTGTGAATGAGCAAGTTATTTATTATTTAATTGTATTAAAATATATTATTTTATATAATCAAATGATTAAAAATTAATATTTAATTTTTCCAAATGGACTTGCGTGTACAATCCAGTCATTGCCAGTAGTTCCTTGAAGTGGGGAATGAAGTGGTTCTGAAAAGAGGGTTTTTACCTTTCTGCTCGACCGCCTCTGCCACCAGCACTTGGGGAAATGCCTGACTTGAATCAGGATGGGTAGAATCAGCTATGGGCGCCTACAAGGTACTGATATTCATACCACACAGCCCCGAGAGTAGCCATCTTGTTTGTGGGAGATGATCCATGCTACTCGGATTTTTGACTGTTGACTCAGGCTGGAGTCAATAATTGTTTTTTTCAGGAAAGGAGAGTCAGTCCTAACTTTGGCACAAGGGTCTGGTGCTGACACTTTCCCCCCTCACAGAAACAAATTTTAGGAGGCAATGAAATAGTGAAGCCAAATAGGTTTTGTTGAATGAAACTTGCTTAGAAAGATGAAAGAGAGCAAATGTATCTTCAAGAGAGAGCACAGACTTCTTCAGAGTGGAAAAAGCAAGCAAAGAGACATAGAGAAAAGCAGTATATATATGTGTTCATGGGAGAACATGGGCATGAAGAGCAGACCCCTAATGGATTCTGGGAGGAGTTTTCATACAATTTCTTTAAGTCATTATCTTCCTGGATTTTTGCATATATAAAAGTTGATCCAGGTATTTATCATAGGAAAGACTGGTGATAGTCTTTTATAATCCTTTTCCTTGTACTGTTGATGGTCTTTCCATGATCATAGATTCTTCTATCGCTTCTCCTTCTATGAGGGTTCACCCTTCTCTGGGTGGGATCTGAGATTTATGCATCTGATTGGTGCCTCAGTTTCTCCTCTCCAAAGATCTCAGACTTTGTTATCCAAGGGATGTGCTCTTCATGCTTCTGTGCTCGTTCAGGACTAAGAAATCTCTTCTAAAGTTTTATTATTTCCCAAAAGTGCATTACCAGACCCTCCACCTATCTACAACACCATAATTCCCGTAAATTGGAATTTTGTTGCTGGTCCCCATAAAGCTGTTTTCTTCCAGTGTTTGCCTCATTAGGGTTGTTTTTAAAACCCAGAGCAAGTTCTCTAACTCGTGGAAGATCTTATTTTAGTGTATGATTTGAATTAAACCATAACTTGTAGTTTATTATTTTTAAGGAGCACCACTGTGTGCCTGCTTGTTTAATATTGCTTTGGAGGGTGAGGAGCTGTAGTATTTTCTAAGGATACACTCATTCCAAGTGACACACTCATTTCAATTCACAGGTAAACTCAGGCCCATGGCTTCTGAACATAAATTTTAAATTCTTCAAAACTGATCATGAGCAGGACAATAATTTGAAAATGATCTCTTATATGTGGGATATAAAGAAACACAGTGGTGGAATAATGAATGTCCCCAAATAGTGGAGTCAATGAACATGAGACGTGGTCATGTTTCAGTAGGAATACTCCACTGGGGGGCATGGGGATAGGACAGGGAGAGCACAACAATTATCGGGGAGGAGTGTTCAGCCCAGAGAGGAGGAAGGAGGTGCTGAAAGGTGGTAAAATGTTATGCATGAAATCCTTACAATGACAGTACTGTAAACCCCAGTGTTAATGCAATAAAAATGCCTCTCATTGAAGCAGACTGTTGGCAAACATGCGGACCAAGGTGTGGAAGACATTGGTGGAGGGAAGTAGACATTGGGGAAGGGATCAGTGATGAAGCACTGTATGTCTAAAACCCACTCATGAACAACTTTGTAACGTCACAGGGATAAAATAAATAAGAAATTAATAATTAAGGCAAGACTATTTTTTCTTATATTTGGATAGTCTTATCTCCTATGGTACACCATGGTCGGTTGATGACTAATAGAGTTGACACTGTTCCTTTGTGCTGTGGTGATTTTCAGGGTTTTCATGAAGAAGGAACTGTTGGAGGAATGTGTGCTATTTATTTTTATCTTTTTTTAGGATAGCAAATAGATTTTATTTTACTGATTTATATTTTGGCTTGTTTTTCCTGCTTTTTGGGTCACACCCGGCAATGCTCAGGGACTACTCCTGGCTCTGCACTCAGGAATTACTCCTGGCGGTGCTCGGGGACCATATGGGATGCCGAGGATTGAACCCAGGCCGGCACAGGCCGGCTGACATGCAAGGCAAATACCCTACCCACTGGGCTATTGCTCCGGTGCCAATTTTGGCTTTTTTTTTTGGTCACACCCAGTGATATTCATGGGTTACTCCTGGCTCTGCACTTCAGAATTACTCTTGGTGGTGCTCAGGGGACCATATGGGCTCCGCCTCCAGGGGATTGAACTCGGGTTGGCTGTGTGCAAGGCAAATGCCCTACCCACTCACTGTACTATCATTCTAGCCTGCAAAACAGTTTTAATTGAAAGAAATTTAAAGATATATAAGGGGATAGAAAGCTGGAGAGAGTGTTCAAGAGAGAACAAGGGTTTGTCCAGAATGGAAAAATCAGAGAATGGTTTTGGGAGGTTACAAACATACAATTTTTCCAATTTTCCTGGCTTTGTGTTCTCTGCATACAGAAAAATTAATCTGGGTATTGTCACAGGAAAAGCCACCCACACTTGATGGTTGCTGTGAATTACAAAGTTACAAAGATCTTTATGTTTGGGTTCTGATTTATGTTGTTCCAACAGCAATCCCTTATCCAATGTCCTCGGTTTCCCTCCCACTCCTCAGTCTGCCAGGCGCTTTTCCCTCCCCCACTCACCTTCCTAGTGTTCCCTGCCTTGATTTATCGCCCCACACTAGTGGGTACCAATCTTCCTACAGTTATGCCTTTAAATGCCAATGGTCCTTTCATATCTTAACCTTTAGATTTTCCTCTAGTTTCTCCTTTTCAGAGCCAGGACCTTCCTCCTCTTGGTGGTGCCTAAGTTTCTCCATCTCTAAAGAGTTGAGGATTTGCATCTTAAGGGTGTGATCTTCCTGCCTTGGGGCTGCTTCAAGGCTGGGCAATTCCTTCTTCAATTTCTTTGTTTCACAGAAGCTCCTTTTTTTTTTTGCTTTTTTTTGGGGATTACACCGGCAATGCTCAGGGGTTTCTCCGGCTCTGCATTCCAGGTGGTGCTCAGGGGACCATATGGGATGCTGGGGATCAAACCCTGGCCAGCAGAGGCCGGCCATGTGCAAGGCAAACGCCCTACCCCCTGGGCTATGGCTCCGGCCCCTTACCAGGGCTCCTCCTCTCTACTCCCAATGCTTTCTTAGGGGTTCCATATTTTATTAAAACTGTCTCCGTGCAGTTGATGTTGGTGGGATACCTCGGGTGGTTGATGTGAGGTGGGAAGGAGAGAAATGGTCACTTTCTTTCAGTTGCCTCTGCCACCCTGGGATCCTCTGGGAAGGCTCAGCCTCACCCACGCCTTGCGGGTTCTGTTCTTTGCCTCTCTGAAGAATTTCAGGAGGAGATGAGCAGTGAAGTAAAACATTTTATTTGGAGGCTTTTAGGAAGGGAAGGAGAAGAGAAAGAGAGTGTGTGTGTGTGTGTGTGTGTGTGTGTGTGTGTGTGTGTGTGTGTGTTGTGAGAGAGAGAGAGAGAGAGGAGAGAGAGAGAGAGAGAGAGAGAGAGAGAGAGAGAGAGAGAGAGTACACACCTCAAGAGGGAGATGCCCGTGACTCATGGTTTGCCACATGGGCAGCCAATGTGCATCTTCTTTTGTTCAAGCTGGCTTTTATAGGTTTTGCCCAAGCTGCCTCGACATTTGGCTTCTACTTAGGGCAGTTGCGGGCAGTTGCTAGGGCAATTGCCAAGGCGGGGAGGTAGAGCTGGGACTGATATTCTTCGAAAATTCCTTTTCTTGACCTCTATTCCTGCTGTATCTTCTCTTGGAGGGTGGGTCCAGCCTTCTCTTCCATGGGCCAGCTCTAGGTAAAGGTTGTATAAGGTCTTGGCTCCTATCTCCACTGGATGGGTCTGGACAACCTTAGGGCTAGTAGCTCTATACTCAGGAAGTTTATTTTCATGGGGTATTTCCCTGTCTGCCTGCCTATATCACAGTGACTACTTTATTGACATTGGAAATTATAAAATAAACTAATTGAAGTTATCCTAAAGGTCAGAGCAGAAGACAGCAAGATTGGAAGATGATCGCCAATCCCATGAACACTGTGGCAACAGCCTCCATTTGTTCAGCCACACCTTGGAAGTAACTCAGTCTATTGTACTGCCTTTGTCAAGGACTCAAATGTATCTTACCTCTTTTTTGTTTTTTTTGTCTTGTTTTGTTTTTTTTTGGGACCGTGCTCAGCAGTGCTCAGGGCTTACTACTGACTCTCTTGCTCAGGGGATCACTCCTGGTGGAACTCGAGTACCGTAATTGCTGCTATGAATCAATACTAGGTTGGCTACATGTAAGGCAAGCACCCTGCCCGGGTATCATCACTCTGACATTGATACTTTGCATTTTAAACAAATGGTTTTGCTCACATGGAGAGATACATACAGCCAGAAAACTGGTGGGGATAAAATGCCCACAAATGTCTCAGTTATGATATATTTGTCATTCCCATTGAGGTTGCACAAAGGAAAGACTTAAAGCTCTGTTTTTCTATTTAGCTATGAAAAGGCTCTTTTTGACAAAGTTTTGAATTTGTATCAGATCTTCGAGATGGGGAAAGGGTAACACAGCTGAGCCAGTGCTCTTCATAAGTTTAAAGACATCCTTAGCGAAAGAAGGGTCACAAAATTTTCTTCCCGTCTACTGAGTAATTTCAGCTCTGGTGGTTCTCAGGGCAGAAAGGGATCAGTGTGGGAGAAGTGAGCAGAAAAGTTTTTACTTATGTTTATTGTGGGGGTCACACCCCCACCCCAGGCCATATCAAGTAACATTCAGGAGTTACTGGCAATGCTCTGGTACGATATGAGATACTGGGATCTCACCCAGTTCGGCCATCACTAAGGAAACACCCACCCACTGTACTCTCTCCCGGCACAAGGACAGAGGAGTTTTTAACTGGATATTTGGAGGTAGAGGAACCGACAGTTACATGCATAGAGATGTGAGGAGTTAAATACCTGACAGTCCATCTTATTTTAAACCCAGGGTAAGTGATTGAAAAGAAATTTTAGAAGTGAGTGGTTTCAGAATAAGGGAAATTATTAGGTGATCAAAACTAGAAGCAAGAGAATCAGATCAAAAATTTGAAACAAAATGATATGGGGAGATAGAGTTGCTGGCTCTGTAATCACAGAGGCCCTGGAACCAGTACAGAAGGTGCTATGTTATTTGACTTTGATAAGCATCAAATAGATGGGATGTAATGGAAATTCATTTTCTAAGTAGGAACAAAGTTACTATGTTATAATTTTAAAGCCAGGTAAAGGTAAAGATGAAACTGAAAAGATAAGATTGCTTAACTTCAAGGTTCTTAATCTTAAAAAAAAAATAAAAATCCAAAACTAATCGTATGCTTCTCCTTGGGAAATTACACCAGATTTGTTAACTGAAGTTATTTCTAGGTTCCTGTGCCAGGAAAGAAATTGGGTTTTAGGAAAGAAAAGATCTTGGGATGGGATATTAATAAAACTGAATTTATGATCAGCTTAATTTTAGACCCATTGCCAATTGCTCAGGTGTAATATTTTCAGTGCTCTATATACTTAATTTTGTGTAGAGGTCTGACAGATATTAATTAACCTGCGCTTCTGTTGACAAATAGCTGCTATTCATTCAATTTCTAGTTTTGGCCTCTCTTCTTGTTTTTCATTAGAGCAGGGCATTCCCCAAAAGCAAACTAAATCTAAAGCTGTAGAAATTATAAAAAAAAGCTTGATGCAATAGTTGCAGTCCCATATATATGGCTACATTATTCATAATAGCCAAGATGTGACTTTGATGTGACTTTGATTCATAATAGCCAAGATGTAACTTCCATTACATCCAATCCTCTGACAATTGGATGGATATATATGTGTGTGTATATATGTATAATATATATAATATATAAAATCTATGCATATATACATATATAATGTATGCATCTATAACTCTAATATATGTACTATGGCTAATCAATATACAAAATCTATTCATTTATATGTATATGTTTTGTATATATAGAATGAGATATTATTAAGGCTGAAAAAGGAATTATTGACATAGATGACAACCAACCTGGGTCACCTGGAGGGACGTTGTGTTAAGTGTGAAAGCTGTCGATAAGGACCTCTGTTAAACGATTCCCCTTACAGGCTTCTGCAAGAACTGAAAGCTAGATTGGAGGCATTTAGGCTGATCACTTGATCACTTGACATCCTGTTATTTGTTGATTTGCTCGAGCGGGCACCAGTAATGTTTCCATTTGACCCTATCACGTGCCAGTGTAGCCCAATGGCATCTGCTTGCTTCAGGAATATTCCTGAAGCAAGCAGATAGGCTGATACTGTTCTTTAATAAAATTTCTCTAAAAGACATTTGATTTTGCTTATGAGACCACATGTATAGTTTTAGAGCTCAATTTTCACAGTGACTGGATTAAAATACACAGCTTTTAAATTTAATAAGTGGTTCTTAGTCTGGGTACAGGATTTATGTTATTAGAAAATAATGTTTTGTTTCTAACATTGAAGACTAGTAATAGAGAAATTTTAGATTTAATGAAACCTCTACCGTGAGTTATGGCAGCCTGACAAGATTACTTTTACGTACCATGCACTGTTTTTTCTTTTCTCTCTCCCACTCCCAAATGATGCTTAAATTGCATTTTAAACTTATGGTTTGAGTTACTGCTTAGATCAATGAAAAAAAAATCTCATTTCTAGTACTATGGCTAATCTTTCCCTCTTACTGTAATGACTTAGCTGTGAATATAGTTTTAAAAGACAGCAAAAGTGTTCTGTAGTGGGTATGAGGTTATGAGGAAGTTATACCATTTTCCCCTCCCATGTTAATCGGAGCCAGGAGATAGTTTCCCTATTAGGTTCAGTGCTATGTCATTAGAAAATCAGTTTGGTAGGGGAAGAGTTGGCAGATGGGGTGGTTTTGAAAGACATGAAACCATGGCAGCAGCGTTGGGTGGGAATACCATTTCAACTCTGGGGTTCAAGAAGGAAACTCATTTTGGCTCATCTTTCCTTGAAGTGTGGGATCTTTTGCTCAGCTCGGTTGGAAGAAATCTTTTGATCCTCTGACACATTGAGTTAATTAAGCTTCAGCATCATGGAATTTGTGAACCTGGCTGGCAAATTTACCAAACGAACTCACCTCACCTAGTCTATAATTGCCTTAATAATAGCTTCCCTGGTATAGTTCTCCCAGAATTCTTCTGTCCTCATAGACTGAGATGATAGGGACATTCCAGAGTGTACCTTATTTGATAACTGCAGCACAGGTAGGAGAATAGTGATTTTAAAAATAAAAATAAAGGGGCCAGAGTGATAGCACAGTGGGGAGGGTGTTTGCCTTGCACGCAGCCAGCCCATGCCAGCCCGGGTTTGATCCCTGGCATCCCATATGGTCCCCCCGAGCACCGCCAGGAGTAATTCCTGAGTGAAGAGCCAGGAGTAACCCCTGAGCATCGCTGGGTGTGACCCAAAAAAGCAAAAATATATAAATAAATAAATAAAAATAAAAATAAAGACCGTGTAAAGTTAGTTGAAGCTGCAAGTCTTTGCTAGAAGAGCTGCTAAGGATCCACAAGGTGACCACTGGTTTATATCAGAGCCTTGAGTGCCATTCTTGAGTGTATGCTGCTAACTTCCGTGTCTCTTTCAGTGTTCAGTCAGTGCTAGCTTTGTGTTGTCATATTTAGCAGTATTTAAAAAAATTTAACTTTATTTGAAATAAATTTATTTCTTTGAAATTTGCATTTTCATTGATATATCACCAGCTTACAATATTATAGCATTTAAAATGTTTAACTTTGTTCTACTGTAAGTCTGGTTGTCACCACTGTCACCACTGAAGATCCAGTGCCATAGACATCATCAAAAAGATTCCTTGTATTGCCTCTCTCTCTGATCATCACTGTAGTTTTCACTGAGTCTAGAAATTAGCTTTGTTGTTTCTCACTAGTGTGGTTGCTTCAGTTATTTATATTCCATATATGAATGAAGCCATCTGGTAATTGCCTTTTACTTAGTTGTTTCACTTAGCATAATCACCTCACAATCCATTCATTTTGTCCCAAAAAAGCACAATTTCATCTATTTTAATGGCAAGGTAGTATTCCATTGAGGATATAGCCTATTTATACAGTCAACTGTTCATGGACATTTGGGTTGGAAAACGTAGGTGATACACTCTAGGAACGTAATTTAAGAAATATATTTGGAGAAACAATTGAAATAAAAGGGAAACCTAAGGAAAAAATAAACAAGTTACATCAAATCAGAAGCTTTTATTCAGCAAAGGAAACTAGCACAGAAACCAAAAGGTATCCCAGGGATTGGGAGGAGATACTGTACATCAGACATTTGATGAAGGTCTAATATACAACCTATAAGAAAAAAATCACACAATGAATGGCAATAAACAATAAGCATTTTGAATTTTATGAAACGTATTTGTGGAAATGGATGTGAAGAATTTGTTCATTTTTTTGGTTTTAGAGCCATACCAGGGAGTACTCAGAATTTACTCCTGGCTCTAAGCTCAGTGACCACTCATGGTGTGTGTGTGTGTGTGTGTGTGTGTGTGTGTGTGTGTGTGTTGTTGTGTGTGTGTGTAGGGTATGGGAGTAGGGCAGATACCCACTGGAGTACTAGAAATTGAACCTAATTCAGTCATGTGCAAAGAGTCCTATGTGCTGTACTGTCTTCCTAGAATGTGAAGAATTTGTTACTAATGTTTGTGCCTTTTCTCCCATTTTAGAAACTTAAAAATAATAAAATCATGTATAAAGCTTGAAAAATAACTAAAGAGCAGGGGAATCTACAGAAAATAGAGTCAATGAGAGATATTTTAAAATTAACCCACATTGGGGCTTGCAAAACAGTACAGCAGGTAAGGTGCTTGCCTTACATGCATCCTACCTAGATTTGATCGCAGGCACCCCCATATAATCCAGAGCTCACTAGGAGTAATTCCTGAGAACGGAGCCAGGAGTAACCCCTATACCATTGGGTGTGTCCCTAAAGACATAAAGCAGACTTTATGATGATTATGAAATAAAATATTAGTAATAAGGTAATAAGTATAAAAATGAGCCCATTAAAATTAATTGAAATACCATTAAAATACACCATTTACCATTATATTTATGTTTTTGTATTTATTTTTCTTTCTTCCTCCCTCCTTCAATCCCTCCCTTCCTTTCTCCCTTCCTTCCTTCCTTCCTTCCTTCCTTCCTTCCTTCCTTCCTTCCTTCCTTTCTTTCTTTCTTTCTTTCTTTCTTTCTTTCTTTCTTTCTTTCTTTCTTTCTTTCTTTATCTCTTATCTTCCTTCCTTCCTTCCTTCCTTCCTTCCTTCCTTCCTTCCTTCCTTCCTTCCTTCCTTCCTTCCTTCCTTCCTTCCTTCCTTCCTTTCTTTCTTTCTTTCTTTTTCTTTCTTTCTTTCTTTCTTTCTTTCTTTCTTTCTTTCTTTCTTTCTTTCTTTCTTTCTTTCTTTTTTTTTCTTTCTCTTTCCCTCCCTCCCTCCCTCCCTCCCTCCCTCCCTCCCTCCCTCCCTCCCTCCCTTCCTTCCTTCCTTCCTTCCTTCCTTCCTTCCTTCCTTCCTTCCTTCCTTCCTTCCTTCCTTCCTTCCTTCCTTCCTTCCTTCCTTTCCTTCTTCCTTCTTTCCTATTTTTCCCTGATTTTTCTTTTTGGTGCTTGGCCCCTACACCTAGCTGTGCTGGGGCAGATATGGTGCTAGGAATCATACCCATTATACACGTATGACACGCACTTTACTACTTTAGCCACATTCTTGGCCTCATATTTTCTTAATGTAACCGAATATGTACTTATTAGACTGCTATATTTTGCAACTTTACCCAGATGTAATAATCCAAGAGCTACAAGCTAAGCCTTTAATATTAAGATATAAGCAACAGAATTATATATGGTTCTGAAAATAATATACTTCCAAAGGGAAAAAAATTCTTATTTTGAGCAGAGAACCAGAAAGCAGGGGAAATAAAACTGTGAATGAAGGATATTTGAGGCAAAGGTGCATTTGTTACAGTTTCCAGTAGAATTAAGGTTGTGTCTGCCTTGTAGCTAGCACTCAGCAAATATTTGCTGAATGCATGAGCGAGTACCAGGCTTTGTTGAAGTAGTGTCGTGTGAAACAGGGATTAGATAGGCTCTGTTTGGTCCTATAGATAGAACTTAAATCTTTCAGTTAATGGAAGAAAAAACCTTTCAGCTGGTGCACATCTCTAGGGTGGATTAGCACAGACCATGTATCTGGTGTGTGAGTGCTGAAGGAAAGACACAGAATGAGCACAGAACAGTGGGTCACTGGTCCTCCCCTCATTCTCTGGAAAGAGATCTTTGTTTCCACCTTTTTTAACAATCACTACTCAATTTTGTCATTCTGCTTTGGCTAGCATTGAGGTTTTTATAGTATAGTTGAACTTAATAAAAAAACACATCCTCAAGTTGTTAAACAAGACAAGCCCTAATGGCCAAGGTGGATCCACCATGGGGCACCACATGTGAGTCACAGGGTACACACATTCAATGTTTTAGTGGCTTGGCATATTTTTATTAACACTAACGTTATAAGATATATTCATGTAGATTATTACAAAATGTATTTATATAATATAACTTAATATATATTGATATTATAAACTAATGTCAAGAATTTTGAAAATGCAAAACAATTCCTTTTAAAAGGTTGTTTCTTTCTCCCTCTATTATTGGGTAAGGACTGTCCTTATCAGCTACTCATCTTAAACCTTCCATTATGAGTTTACACGTGTCCCCACCCATCCCTACAGATTCATATGCAAGTCCTAATCCCAGTACCTCTGAACGTGATCTTGTTTGGAGGTAGGGCCTTTCTTTCTTTTTTCTTCTTTTTAAATTTTTATCATACCACAACGAAACATACAATTACAAAGGTGTTCATAATTGGTTCTTGATAATACAGTATTCCAGCACCCATCCCTCCACCAGTGCCCCATTCCCACCACCAATGTACCCACACCCCCTCCCACCCACCCCCCAGGCTGCTTCAATAGCAGGTACTCCCCCTTTCTCTCTCTCTCTCTCTCTCTCTCTCTCTCTCTCTCTGTGTGTGTGTCTCTGCATCTCTCTCCCTCTTCTTTTATACATTTCCGCTAGCCCTGTAGATATTTAGGGCTATCATTTAAGTCCCTTTGTGTATATTCAATGGTGAGTTCTAGTGTGACATTACCATTTCCACACTTAGTAAAACACTGGTATCTATTTATATCCTATTAATGAATGCAGTCATTCTATATCTGTCTTTTTCCTTCTGACCAATTTCAGTCAGTATGGCAGTCTCCATGTCCATCCATTTGCAGGTAAATTTCATAATTTTGTCTTTTCTGACAGCTGCATAGTATTCCATCATGTAGATGTACCACAGTTTCTTTAGCCAGACCTCTGTTCTTGGGCACTTAGATTGTTTCCAGATTCTAGCTATTGTGAATAGTGCAAGAGGCAGGGCCTTCTTAGAGGATATCAAGTTAAAATGAAATCATTAGTTTCATCTTTGAACATGAAGATAGCAATCTGCAAGCCTAGGAATGTCTTAGAACATATTTCCTCCTCATAGCTCTTGAAGCACCCCACTTGCCAATAATATCTTCTACCCTCTTCAATAGTTAGGCAGCAGGTCTCTGTGGTTACAGACCTCCTCTTCCTTAGAGCACCCTGACTCTAAGGAAGTAAAGATTTTTTTAATTATAACATTAGTCATAATAGACTTTCAGAAAAATTTTGCTTCCCTTCTCTTCTGAATTACAAAATGGAGAACATATTAGTTGATGGAGAAAAAAAAGTTCTTTCCCACAAAGCATTTATTATTCTTATCTACCCTAGGATTTACTTTTCCATAATGTTGCAATTCCAGTTAACACAACTTCAAGCCAGTTGGAACTATAACCACCAGCCAATCTTGATGATGCCATATTAAACTGAACAAGGCGCTCTGTAAGCAAGGAAGAATCTCTTCTCCCAATGAGCTTCTTTCCTTGTGGGGCACAGATCTTTAGTTAAACATCATGCATTGTGTCTGTTAAGATTTCTGTTCATATTTACGTATGAACAATATTTGGGCTGATTATGAAAGGGAAAATGATAATTTACTTGAGGCACTTAGTCTATGGCAACTCTCATCTGTCTGAGATGATCTATCCCAGTGGAATACAGGCCAACGAAAAAGTGTTTTTAAGCAGATTCTTTGTTGAAGACAAGGCTGGTTTTGGTTCAGTGACTACACTCCTGGATGGTGGAGGATCAGAAAATGCTTACCATCCTCGCGCTGTGTAAGTCGTTTATTAGGAATGCAGTTCTCCTCTATTCTCTCCTTACCACCGTCTGTTGTGCAGCATATTTCCCACAAGATTGTATTTGAGCGTGGAATTAAAATTTGGGTTATTTTCCAGTATGAATTAGACACTTATTTATTGTGTCAAAGTAATCCCAGGATATCGTCAAGACTCAAATTGCCCACTCGCCCTTTTAATAAGGACTTCACACACAAAACACAGGGCTTCATGCTCAGCCTGTGTCTCCTGCAACTGCCCAGTTGTCCTTGAGTCATCTTAGTGAGGGCTTGTCATTCATTTTATTCATGATGGTAGAAAATAAGCGATTAGAATTCGGGCTTGGGTCAAGATGGAGAGCCTGAAAATGCTTCTATTGGAGGGCGGGATGATAGCCCAGCGGGTAGGGTGTTTGCCTTGCACGTGGCGGCCCATGTCAGCCCAGGTTCGATCCCGGCATCCCATATGGTCCCCGAGCACCACCAGGAGTAATTCCTGAGTGCAGAGCCAGGAGAAACCCCTGAGCATTGCCGGGTTTGACCCAAAAAGCAAAAAAAAAAAAAAAATTCTATTGGAGAGATTGAGGCAGAAAGGTGTGCCTCAATGGGGAGGAGAGCTATAAAATGGGGAGGAGAGCTATAATGGGGGAGGAGAGCTATAAAAGCTAGAGTTCTTTACAAAAGTATGAAGACTGAGCATGGTGTGATGGGATACAGACAAGTAGCTGGAGGGAGGCAATTGAGGATCTGAAAGAAGAGACCGATAATGGATTCAAGTACAAACTGCTCAGAAATATCCAAGAAGCATAAGGAACAGTTGTTACATCTTTCCTCCCCTGGGGATTTCCAGGAAATGAAATGTAAAGGGAGTGTTGGGTTCTTTGGAAGATTAGGATTGACTTGGAGATGCTTCAGCCTTTCTGTTGGACAGATTCTTTAGGTCAGAGGAGCCGAGCCTCCTGAAGCGTCCTGAGCAATGCAGTTGGATTCGAGTCCCACAGCTGGCCTCTTATCCTCTTGTTTATAGCTCTTGGCACAAGCATGAGATCGGGTCTCATGGAGATGATTCTGCAATCTGTGAAAAGGACATAAGGGCTTTTAAGGGCTTTTAAGACCTCTAGGACTCCCTGATTGTGTTTCTGCCATTAGGTTCTAGTATATCCTGCTACAGTTCTGGGCCATTGAACAGTTCATGTCTGTGAATAGTTCATGTTTCTGTTTTCCTGTACTTGGCTTCTGGCTTCTTCTTTAACAACCAATTGCTTACATGTTGCTGTATATAGTAAGGCCAAACCCTTAAAGAATAGGGTGAGAATGGTTTAGTTGAAAGGCTATGGACCAATTGTTGGTGGACTAATCCTGGGCAAAGTGTTATTGTCTGTCATTTGGAGAGGTCACATGTTATCTGTGTGGTGGCATGACAAGAGGTAGGGGTCTGGTAGTGGACTGGGGGGTCTGATAATATCCTGAGAGCTGGCCAGTCAAATCACGGTAGCCCTCTAAGCCACAATATGTACCACAGTTAGATTAACCCAATGGTCTAAAACATTGTTTATGTCTCATGTAGTCCTTGATTAAACTCATTTTATTACTGCTTCTCAAGGTTAAAGTTTACATTATTATTTGGCATGGATGACAGGACAACCCACCAACTCATCCACTAAGTGAGTATCTATTTATCTCATCTTTTCTCCTTCACTTCTGAAGATGACTCAGTGGATGAGGGCATAAGATCACATAAAGCAGATCGAAATGTGTTTTAATGAAGGAGACATGAGCAGAAAAAGTGATGCTAATTGTATCTGAGGAAATCTAGAAAAATGTAATAGAGCAGAGGACATTGAACTCAGCAAGATTCAGCGGGAGTTGATAGGGAAAGAATTTTCCATCGGAGATGCAGGCTGAGCCAGGCACACTGATAAAAACAGGCGAGATACTGACACACATGGCACAATGGAAGAATATCTGAAACACCACCAATAAAGCTGACATCAAGGAGATGTTCTTATGGCCCTGCGTTTATGAAGTTGGAAACTTGAAAGAGAGGCAATCAGTGGTTGTAGGCTCTGAAAGCAATTGCTTGGGATGGGGGTATAGCTGCCTGGGTAGGTGCACAAGACTTTCCAGGAAGTTGTAAGTTTGCATAGTGAGTACATGAATGTGTATTGTGTAACCATTTACCAACCTTCACACTTAAGATTGTGGCATTTTACTATATATAAAATATGCTGCAATAAAAAAAATAAGCTAAACTGAGGAAAGTGTGCATATAGCATTTAAAAATACTAATACAAAGTGGAGATGTGGCTCAGTGGTATAATACCAACCACCACACACACACACACACACACACACACACACACACGTATATATATTTATGTATCCCTAACCCAAACCCTAACCGTAATTCACTAACATAGTCAGAGAAGCATATTAGACAACTCTGATTTTGCAATTTATATTTCTTTTTTAAAAGCTTTTTGAAATTTAAAATTAGGCTCTATTAACACCAGGTGAATACATTATCACTCTGATTTTAAGATTAGATTCAATAAGTGTACTTTTAAATATTTATTAACTTAAAAAATAGATCAGTGATAATGTTTGTCTCATGGTTTATTTTGGCCGCCCTTTCTATCATTTGGGGAACAACACTTTTTAGTCAAAAACTAATAAAATTATGAAAAGTTGAGATTTGATTTATTATTAAATACTATATACAAATATCTATTATTTTACTCATGGCTATGAATATGTCAATAAACTATATCCAGAAATAGCTGAAGAAGTTTCTATACACACTGTATTAGTAAAATACAAATATTGATCAATGTTTTGTTCTCTATCCTGGAGGCCACAGATACCCCTGAACTGACTCCACCCATCAGACCATGGTATCCAGCAGCCGCTCCCACACTGTAGCTACAAAGATCAGCTTGTTAAACACCTGCTGTTGGCTACCTATCACCACACTCTTCAGATGCTGCCCAAGTTACCCGGACCCTGATGCAACATCAGCAGCAATGAACAAACATTGTGCCACAGTCTGGATCACTAGATCTTTGTGCCAAAGCAGCCACTGGACAGGAAGCTGTTTGATTTTGCAAACATTTAAAAACTTTTCTAAGTATCTGTGGTTGCCAGAAATCAGTAGAGTCACAGGCACCAAATGATCTTGTAAGCCGGAGCCCTTGACTCCTGCTTGGGCCAACAAAAATACCCAGGACTTCATCTCTCTCAGAAAATCAGGAATGCCGTGTGGCCAAACCCCCGAACATGAACAGCTTTGTAATTGTATATCTCACGGCGATATAATAAAATACTAATTAAAAAATAAAAAAAACCAGAAACAGTGAAAGAGCAAAGGAATTTAGTCACATACATGGATGAGAACAAAAGGAAAAGTTGGCATTGCAACTTTATAAACTCCTTGTGGACTATTTTAAAGCAACAATACCCTGAAAATTTACTGAATTCATAAAAATCTTTGGGAAAAAGTCAAGAAGCATGAAAATTTGATGGAAATTATGTAATTTATTCAAACGGAAATAAGGAGTTAAAGAATAGAGTATCAGGATCAGTATTGGTATGGGGAAAGCCCTCCCCCAGTCCCTCCCCCAAAAGAGCCCCAGCAAAATAAAACTAAGCAAAACAACAAAATCTGTGACCTCACAGACAAGGTTCATGATATTAATAAAGAAGAGGTAATAAAAAAGATGTTTTTTGATGAAGAACATATAAGAAACATATTTGATAATTTCAGAAGGAACAATGCCAATATCGTAGGAATTCCAGAGGAGAAAAAGGTAAATTAAAGAATGACTGGTAGAGGAAATAATAGCTGAGACTGTCCCCGGTACAGGAGTGTGACTTGTGCACTGATCTATGAGACCAAGGATGCCTAACAAAATAAACCTTAACAGAACACTAAGATACACTGTAAACACAATGTCAGGTGTCAAAGGGAGAGATAGACTCCCTAATGCAGCAGAGAGAAGCAAAGATTCAGGTCTAGGGAGTTTCCAGAAGACTCATTGAATTCTCTATGAACTTAAGAAGGGAATGAGGTGATATATTCAAAATGCCAAATGAAAGGAAGTCTAACCAGGAATTATTAACCCTGAAAGTTTATGGCTTAGATTTCAGGGTGTGATAAAAAAATGTTTTCAGACAAGCAACAAGTAAGGGCATTGATTGAATTAAAACCAGTTCTACAGGTTATACTGAATTATCTCCTAAAAAAATCAAGGAAACATCAATTGGAAACAGAAAAGATTCATTAAAGTCTTAAAATGGGGGGTAAGACAGAGTATATTTAGGTGACTCATAAACTGAGCTATTATAGACTTAAATCTGATAGGGGGAAATAAGCCCAGAGCTCCATGTGTAAACATATATATGTAAAAAGTACATTAGCTCAAAGCAGAAACACTTAAAGGAAGTAACAAGAGGGAGGCAAAAGAAGCAAATCATTGCATAAAAGGCCAAGATCAAAGTGCAAAAAGTCAGATAAAGTCAAAGGAACAATGGCAAATAGTATCACTTGTCTTCCCGTTGTTCATCGGGCAAAAAGAAAAACACAGAAAATCTCCATACGAAATTTGGTATAACAGGGGCCCGAGTGATAGTCCAGCGGGTAGGGCGTTTGCCTTGCACAGGGCCGGCCCATGCCGGCCCGGGTTCGATCCTCGGCATCCCATATGGTCCCCTGAGCACCGCCAGGAGTGATTCCTGAGTGCAGAGCCAGGAGAAACCCCTGAGCATCGCTGGGTGTGACCCAAAAAGCAAAAAAAAAAAAAAAAAAAAAGGTATAACAAATTATTTCAGAGCAATATTGTTTCTTTTATTTCTTTTTTTTGGGGCGGGGAAGGGCGGCTTTTTGGGTCACAACCTGTGATGCACATGGGTTATTCCTGGCTCTGCACTCAGGAATTACCCTAACAGTGTTTGGGGGACCATATGGAATGCCTGGGATAAAACCCAAGACAGCTGCATGTAAGGCAACCCTCTACTGTGCTGTCACTCTGGCCCTTGCAATACTGTGTTAAATGGCAAACAGTTGAACTCTCTTATCAAAAGCTACATTGTAACTGGATTGATCAGGAAGTAAAATCCACCCTTCTCTGCTTAGAATAGACAGTGATTCTCACAATAAACAGCATGAAAGGCCAATCGGCAGTGATACAAACTAATAGTAAACCAAAAGAAGCTGGGATACCCATCATTGACACTAAAGAAAGTTATAATAGTGATGGGCATTGCATGATAAATTAAATATGACAAACTAGAAAATGAGCAATAATTGAATCCCAAATAAAGTAAAAGAAAGGAAATAATAAAAATTTGAACAGAAATCAGTGATAGAGAAATCAAAAAGATAATACAAGGGTTGATGAAACCAGTAATTTTTAAAGAATAAAATGATTTGCTAATCATTACTAGAATCAAGAAGGAAAAAAAGAGAAAACCCAAATAAAATTAGAGATGAAAGGTAAGAAATCACAACAGATACCTCATAAATAAAAAATGATAATAAGAATCACTATGGACATCTTTATGATAAGCAGGATTCATTCCAAGTAGTCAGTGATGGCTCAGTATAAACAAATAATAAAACATACCCTAGCAACAAAAATGAAGACGAAAGCATATTTTTGACCATAGAGCCAGGAGTGAGCTCTGAGCACTGGCAGTTATAGCCCCCAAATAATAAAAAACTAAAATATAAAAAAAAAATAGTGCTTCTATATTACTCAGCAATTCATTTCTTTACATACAACCCCCTACAACACAAAAACATCTACTCAAAAAGATATTTTCAAACTTATATGTATTATTGCACTAAATATAAGTCAAATATGGAAACAGCCAAAATGTCCAAAAACAGGTGCATGGATCAAGGAATTGTAATAAGTATGTAATACTGTGCAGCAACAAGAAAAGATGATTTCCTACTACTATTGCATTCAAATGGATCTGGAGGGCTATACTGTTAAACAATTTAAATAAAGGGGAAAGGAAACTACTATGTAATTTTTTCTTATCTGTTGAGGAACTAAACAGGGAATAGAAAGTATCAATTTATAAATCATTGGAGTTTGACTATAAAACTAATGCAAAAAAGCAGACAGACTGGGATGAAGAGGAAGAAGAGGTGAACAAAATGTGATGAAAGGAGAGTCTTGGGTCCTTTGGTGGCCGTGAAGGGCAGAAGCTTTATTTACTAAAACCATGCATGTTAATGCTATTGTAACCATATTACTTAAAGCACAATAAAAATAATTAAAATTTAAAGGTGAATGCCTAGTTCTTTGAAAAATGCCTGATGTGTGTATCAGTATAAGAATATCCTTAACTAAGTGTTATGAGAATATTGACTGAAGTATTCATGGTTTTCTCACCTAAAGTTATATGCACAAACATTAAAATGTAATTATGGCTCCGAGAGATAGCACAGGAAGTAGGGTACTTGCCTTGCACATTGCTGGCCCTGGTTCAAATCATTGTCACAACATACGGTCACATGAACATTGATGGCCAAGGGTCACTCCGAGCACAGAACCAGAAATTGTGCCCTGAGAACAACTGGGCTTGACCCTGAAGCAAAACAAAACTTAATTATGTTACTGCAGTTTGAAGTCTATCAAAGACATAAACAGTTTCTTCTGCTCTTGACAAGATTTAAGACTTTCACATCAGCGTTTATGTTGCTAAAAAAAATGCTGTTGAGGCTTGGGAAACTGAGAGTTGGCCATATGGGGTTAAAGTCAGGATCCATAACCTGGTAGACTCTCTGACCTTTGGAATTTCCTCTGTCCTTTCTGAGGTTTAATGTCCTCATCTGTAAAAGCAGAGCAGCAAGTGTTTGCAACAAGTGTTTATCTGTAACATGTACTTGAATATAACTTGTGTTTCTGATGTACAGCTGATGTCGAACTAGCTCAGTCAAAGATAGACTTAGGTCTTCGCAATAATAATGTGTAGACTTCTGATAAATGAATTTCATAACAAGTGAAAGTTGCTTCTCTCTGTCTCTCTGTCTCTGTCTCTCTCTCTCTCTCTCTCTCTCTCTCTCTCTCTCCCTCCCCGTCCATTATTCTGTGATATGTGGTCCCATCATTCTCTAGTAGGGCAATGGCCATGCCAGTGATATCAGGACGATGGTGGAGATTCGGCAACACTTTGGTGTGGTGAGTTGCAGCAACTTTCTACATCAACAGTATAAGCTATACTAAGACCTACACAAAAAATACTTTTTAAAAGATAAAATAAAAGTAAACTCCTGGGAAGGTTGTATGGTTAGTCCCAGCTTCCATGCTGTCGGACTCCTACGGATTGGAAAGGTACCTTGGATAAGCAACTTTTCTGATTCATTTGGCCTTTGGAATTGGTTTGTGACTTATAGACTCAACTCAGACCCTAATGATGTCATTTCCAGCTTTGCAAATGTGGTGTGCTCGCGAATCTGAGCTGCAGGGCGAGCTTTATGAAATGAAATTGCTCCATGGTGCTTTAAAGGGAAATTGCTGCATCAGCTACATGGCAGTGTCTATTCTGGAAGCTAATTGAAATGGCTCTGGCAGATGCTGGAAACAAATGCTGGGCTACATTAGTTTATGGGAGGTCACTTTTTCCACAGTGTCACATGTAACATTTGTCACATGGACCCACATCCAAGGGTAGAAATGCACACAGCATTTGAGTAGTGCCTTCTGTATCATGCACACGAATATAACTTGTGCTTCTCATGTACAAGTGAGGTTGATCTCACTCAGTCAAAGCTAGACTTAGGTCTTTCACAGTAGTACTACCTACAACCTATCTACCTTATAGGCTTGTGGACACAGATCTATGTAAAAGAAATTAAAAGACCATATTTTCTGGGCAATGATTGGTCATTGTATTTCTGCTTGTTTATTTGTCATCATGTCAATATAATTTTAGTCTCTGTAGCAACAGACATTGATTGGGCTCCTTCCTACTAATATTTTGGGTTGGAGAGATTTTATAGCCAGTAAGACAGTTGCCATGCATGTTGGTCTCCTGGGAGTTCAGTCCTTGGTAACCCACAGGTTACTGAACCTTTTAGTAGTGATTCCTGAACTCAGAACCTGAGTACAGTCAGGTCTTAACCCCTACCCCCAATTAATTAAAAAATAAAAACTGTTGCCTTGCTGCTCAGGCTCATATTCCTCCTAAACACTTCTCCCTCTTGCTTGGCTCTATATGTGTTTGCTGCTTTCTCTACTCTGGAGAAGCCCCGATTCGCTCTTGAACATATACCTCCTCTATTTCTCTTCCCTCACATCATCTTCCTAAGTAAGCTTCAAAAAAAGCTCTCTTGCTTCACACATACGCAGCACATGCACGCATACACGTACACACACACATACACACTTCACTGAAGACTTAGAATGACTAGCACATTCTAACTTTATTTTCTCTCATTGAATTCTCACAGTCATCCTGTAATCTGTTTTATAGGCGAGGCAAGTGGTAGAACAGGGACAAAGAACTTATGACTTGCTCAACATTTGTTGAGTATTTTGAACTATGATGGAAAACAGATCAATAAGTTACAGCCCGAGACATGAGGCCATTACAGTGTAGTTAGAGAGAGGACAGGAATTAGAACCTGGGGCTGGAGTACTAGAGCATATGCCCAGCATGTGCGAGGTCCTGGGTGCGATCCTGGCACCACCTGCCCCACATCCCAACACTAGTAGGTATTTAGCTCCAGTGACCCTTAGCACAGCTGCATGTTTACCATTTCTGACTGAAAATAGAGACTTTGACTCACCTCTGTTTAAACCTGAATATGGAGACATGGCTTGGTGCTGGTCCTAGTGGGACACCTGGTAGCAGAGTGACACAGTGGAGTAGATTCTGAGGGACTGGGATGGGAGACATGTGGACACTAACAGGAGCCTGGAGCATATGCTGGGCCTCTGGTTTGAAAGCAGATTGGAACTGCCAGAGTCCTTTGAAGCCAGTGCCTAAGCTATGTGAGGTGACCAGGAAGGCAAATGTCAGGGAATGTGGAGCAACATGATGAGCAGCTCTCTAGGCTCAGAGCAACATACATTGATCTGTGGATTGCATTTCTTTCGAGTATTTCAGGATATTCATTGATCGACCACAATGTTTAGCGAAGTGTTCAAGTTTCAAAGTGTCAAACTGAAAGTTGGAACTTTTGCTAAAACGTAAAATGAGAGATAGGGTTTTTCAATTATTTAAAAATAATGTTTTGGGGCAGGAGTGATACTACAGCAGGTAGGACATTTGCCTTGCACATGGCTAACCCAGGTTTGATTTCTGGAACCCCATATGGTCCTTTGAGCACTGCTAGGAGTGGATTTGAGCACAAAGTTTCTGTACAAATAAGCCCTGAGAGCTGCTAGGTGTGGCCCCAAAACCAAAAATCCAAAACCAAAACAAAAATGCAAAAATGCATTTAAAATATATATAATGAAATAGGAAATATCTAAAATGAAAAACATGATAAAATGTACTGTATACTTGCATGAAGTACGAAATGAATATTGCTTTTGATCCTAATCTTCTAGTCACTTATCATTTATCACTTATCATTTATCTTCCTGTTGTTCAAGGATTTGCTCGAGACTGGTGCCAGTAACGTCTCCATTCGTTGGGAATGAGGTCCATTATTGTTACTGTTTTTGGCATATCAAATACACCACGGGTAGCTTGCCAGGCTCTGCCGTGGCTCTGGGTTCATCCCAGGGGGCCCAGTCATTTTCTATGTCAGACCATCAACCATCCAGGGTCCTCGGGGCAGAGCCCTGGGTGTAGATAAGTCTGTCTCCTGTCTGCCACCTGCTGATGCAGCCAGGCACTGCAGCCACACCTGCAACACTTCGAGGGGCAGAAGGAAAAGGGGAAAGCACTTGATTTATTTAGTTTCTACATCCTGATGGAAAACAACAATGCAGGTTGAACTAAAAGACTTTCCTGAGTTCTATAGAAGCATATTCACAGACATGTGGTAGACAGACTATTCCTAAAATTATGTCTTAAGATGCTCCTAGGTATATCGAAGTGAAAATTAGTATGAGATCTGGGGCTGTGAGATAGTACAGTGGGTAGGATGTGACTGAACCAGGTTTGGTCCTTGGCACCTCACATAGTTCCCCCAAGCACCATCAGGAGTGGTGCCTGAGCATAGTTAGGAGTTAGCCCTGAACACTGTTGATTGTGTTCCCAAACCACACTTTTGTCTGTAAACAAATGAATGGGAGGGGAAAGAAGTGTCGCTTTCTATTTCACTGTGGTTCCTAAGATTGAGGAAGAATTACCTGGGAGCTGTTTGGTAATGTTGGACTCTGTTTTATCCATCAAGTGCAGCTGACTTAAGGGTAGTATAAGTGTGTGAGTACCGTGGTCAACTCATTCTGCATCTAGATCAGCTTTCACAGAGCAGAGCCAGACTGAATACTGAAGGAGGGTGACACCAGTGATCATTAGCCCCCCAAACCAATGACACCACTCAAGACCTGAGTTTTCTGAGAGCTCATGTAAGGTGGTCAGTGGATACAGTAAGCATCTGGAGGACTGTTAGTCGACTGTGGGACTCTCTTCAGCTATTTTTTTCCTGCTTCACTTGTTAGCTATACCACTAGAATTTTTAGAGATGCTATAAAAGATACAAAGGATTTAATCAAAATTAAGGACATGGCACCTTATTTAAGCCTTCCTGGAAGAGCAGCCATGCTGTGTGCTCCTTGGGCTACCTGCTGGATCCCCACCCTTCCTTTTCCTCTTTCCCTGTTTCCACCTCCTTCTCCCAACTACAATCTGAGCACCCTCCTGAACTCCTTTTCTGCTTTCCTGTTTCTCAGATCACCCTTCTATCCACAGAAGGCCTGGCAATGACCCTCTAGCAGCGACCTTGATTCTCTATGAGCTCTGCCTACAGAACAGGACCATATTCATAGTATAAAATTCACATTTATTTTTGTGAACTTTTATTGCAGAGTTTGAGCGGGCGCTTACAGCAGTGCAAAAGAGAGACACAGGTGTAACCAATTCTGCATCAACTGGTACCTTAACTGTCCTCGAGGACCACAAGGTCTATTGCAGAGGGGGAAAACATTTCTCCAGAGAGCCTCCCGGGAGCACTGTGGTCCCTGAAACAGGGCATACCCCCTGGAATACAGGGATGAGGACACAGATGTGCCCAGCCTTCACCCCGTCAGTAGTCCACCTGCTTCCAGCAGTGGGCACTACTACACAGGATCATTTCCCTAGGTGTTCAGATGTAAAGATGCGATAAAAACATTTTCTTCCAGAGTGGTCTCTTTGAGCAGCTGAATTGGGGGTGTGAGAGAGAGTTGGAAGAGAGTTCAGGTGAGAAGGAAGGTGAATATTTTTCTGTGTGTATCATTAAGGCTAAAAACACGAGCAGGGAGTCGTCACTGAGTCTCGTGTGCCAGGCTCCTGACGTTGCATTTTATTTTGAGGTGGATACTTTTGTGTCAACAGAAAAGTGATAGAATCCACTTAAAGCTTGTTACCTCCAACTAAAAACTTCTTCAGTTTAAAAGAGGAGAGAGTCTGGAAATAACTGTTCAGGGAGCAATATTTTATACATGAATACTTACCATTAATAATATTGTAAGTCACAAGACATAAAATTAAAAAAAATATATGAACGAAAGGAAAAATTGTATTCAGGGTAAGTTTTATAATGTCCTGTGTAATAAGAAACATTGACTCAAATGCTTTCACATGTTCCCCATTGCATCTTCTTACTGATATAAAATTTGGGTTGTGTACATTTCCTTCTGCCCCTCGAGGTGTTGCAGGTGTGGCTGCGGTGCCCAGCTGCATTGGCAGATGGAAGACAGGAGACAGTCTTGTCTACACCCAGGGCTCTGCCCTGTGGCTCATGGATGGTTGATGGTCTCACATAGAAAAAGACTGGGCCCCGTGGGATGAACCCAGTGCCACAACAGAGCCTGAAAGCTACCTGTGGTATATTTGATATGCCAAAACAGGAACAATAATGGACCTCATTCCAATGAATGGTGTTGTTACTGGCGCCTGCTCGAAAGCAAATTGATGAACAACTGGAAGATAAGTGATACAAGTGATACATTTCTTTAAATAATTTTGTAAATAAATACATTTTTTGTAAGAGAAAAAGCTACCCAATATGCCAAAAACAGTAACAATAATATACCTCATTCCCATGACCTGATTGAATGGTTTGAGGCTCTTCATGTTCCTATAGCGAGCAGATGCTCTTGGGGTACACTATCATACTACAGGGATGAATGAAGACGTTACTGGTGCCCACTCGACAAATTGATGAACAACGGGAAGACAAGTGAAGTGATGCAAGTGAAGAAAAAAAAAGAATAATTGACTCATGAAATAAAATAGTGACAATAAACGGTGGATCTCATTGTCAATCACAAGGTGGGGACTGGGACAGTCAGTGGAACTTGACTTCTGATTGGATATAGGACAGTGGACATGCAAGGAGAGCAAGAAGGGGCTGCATGTTATCTTTGACAATCCCAGACTCGAGAATAACACTTGATCACACTCTTCCTGACCAGTGAATGACCTTCGGTTAATGTAGGACTTAATGTAGAATTGTCAATGGGCAATGAGCTAAATTAAAGAAGTCAGCTGCTGGAGAGTCTCTGGCAGGTGAAGGCTGCAGAGTAGCTGAGTTCTTGCTGTCTTCATTCCATACCCCATGGAATGCTATCCTGTAGAACAGCTGTTTCATAACTTCTCTTTGACTGGCCACCTTCCAAACTTGTTTCCTTGTGCACCTCTCATTTGACCAGTTGGCACATACTCTCATGGTATGTTTCCCCATTTATGTGATTTCTTTTTGTTTGGTTTTTTGGGGGCCACTTCTGGCAGTAATCAGGGCTTACTCCTGGCTCTGTGCTTAAGGAACACTCCTGAAAGGGCTCTGGGAACTTTATGGGATGCAGGGATTGAACCTTTGTTGGCTGTGTGCAATGCAAGTGTCCTACCATCTGTGCTATTGCTTTCTCTCTTACAGATTTATTTATTTGTATATGTCTTTAATTTTTATTGATTTTATTTATTTAGCAATACACTGTGATTTGCAAATTTATTCACAGTACAGTTGTCCACGCATTCATTGTTCAGTCCCACCAGTCCCACCACCAGGGTGCCCCTACTGCCACCAAAGGCGATTGCCACCCACCACTCCCTATCCCCATGCCAGCTCCCTAGCCGGCCGCTACCACATTGATCATTGCAACATATATATTGGAAAGGTCTGGCAAAGACCTGACCCTAAACTGGGTTGTTTTGTTACCATGGTGCACGGCTGCGAAGCTCCCTTGCACACAGCTGCAGGAAGGAGCTGCATCAGTTGTGTCTCTGGTCATTCTCCTGGGACAGTTTCTGATCAGTCCTGGTTCATGGTCAGTAGGGAATGCCATCTGTGCAGCTCATAGGCACCCCACTGGGTCATTGGAGGTGGAGGGATAAGAGGAGGGGCCTCCAAGCCCACCAGCATGCCCACGGCAACCCACGTGATTACTGGCCCTAGAAGCTGAATGAAACTGGCCAGGATGGAGCCAGTTTTCCCTCTCGTTGCTTCATGGGCAGCTTGTTATGGAAAAGAGTTGCATGAGTTGGATCTATGATCATTCTCCCCAGAGAGTTCCTCATCAGTTCTGGTTCATGATTGATGGTGAATGGCGCCTGCCACGTGGTTTAGTTTTTAAACCTGTACATAGCATATCCTTGGTGCCCATCTGGGGCCATATGTTCCTCAGTTGAGATGCTGCTGCAGCAAATGAGCCTTGAGTAGTAGTAGGTATCTTTGGGCATTATTAAGCCCAGAATCAGCAGGGGACCATGTATCTTCAGCCCTTTGCCTGAGAAATCACACTTGTCTATTGGCATTTTATTTTGCTAGTATTGTTATAGTGCTACATTGCTTTCAGCCAAACATCATTCAGTGTTGTAATGATTTTTTTTTTTGTTTTTTTTTGGGGGGAGGTCACACCCAGCTCTGTGTGCAAGGGAACAAATCTGTATGAGCCATGTGAAAGGCAAGCACCCTGCCCACTGTACTCACTCCAGCCTCAAGATTAACAAGGGGAGGAGGAAGGTGTGATTAAAACAGTGCTGGCAGGTGGAAAGAATGGATGTGTTTTGTATGGGATGAGCCTTTTGATGAACTTGGTTCTCTGACATACATTCTGTCCCACCAGCTGGAGTCGCACATCCCCAGGGGATGCACTATATTTAGGAGCACTCTTTCATGCAAATAGCAGAAAGTAGCTTGGACAGATTTGAGCTGATTTTGCTTTCATCAGGATCTTCTTGAAATGCCTGTAATTCAGGAGTCTAACCGAAAATGATTGCTGTCACTTAGTCCCAGTCTTCCATTCTTGAGTCGTCTGACCTGGATTAATCTAATACCCAGATTGTGAAATTACAATTTACGAATGTGGCAGCTGGGTGTGTGGTGGAGGGGTCAAAGTGAATCAAGTGGGGTGTCTTCTGAGCTGCCAGACACCCTAGGATATGTCCGATTTCATTGGTTGTTTAATGATTATCTGCCAATAACTCCCCGCATGCAGCTGGATTCTCCATGAATAATTAAGCACATATGACAAATTCTTTTAATATTAAAATCATTATTCTGATGCCCAGAGACTTTGACACAAAGTGTTTTTTTATTCTGTATTTTAGGTCAGATGCTATGCTTTTTGAGCTCTAGCAAATATTAAACAAATATAGAAAGAGGTGATGGTGTTACCCGGTGATGCTTTCCTAGGACGGAACAGGTTGTACTGTTCTCTTTTATATTTTCATAAAGTATGTTCCTGATAGAATCTTTTCATTGAAGACAATAATAGAACTCAGGATACATTTGTGTCAATTCTTCCTAAAAAAGGGAGAGTGCAGTGCAGGAAAAGATAAGCTTTTGCTCATCGTAACTCTAAGTGCATTCATTATGCTGGTGTGTCTGAAAACTCGGGACCTCAAAGGGCCATTAAACTTAAGGAAGACAGAGCCCATTAGAGCAATGAAGAATTATGAAATGGTAGGTGGTCGTTAAGATGATTCAATTACACTGGAATTTAACTGGAGGTATGTGCATTTGTTTTTTTTTTATTATATGTATTTTCTCAGTAAATTTGTTTTATAGCTTCAATTTTTATAATTCTTAAATTGAAAGGGAAAAGAGATAGTAAAACCTCAATGAAATTCACACTGAGCCTAAAAGTGGAAACTGTCTTACAGGTCTAGCCCAGGGTCTGCCTGGGTCACCCCCAATCCTGGGGGGACATGGAAGGGTCACAAGAACAGGAACCACAGGAACTTTGGCCTACTTCCTGGGTCATGAGTTTAGCTTAATGGGATGTAACCCAAAAAACATCATTTTTATGTTACCATGAATAGAGCTAAGTAGTAGAGAGAATGCAACCAGAAGTTAATTTTTTCTAATTATATATATATTTTAAAATGATTGCCTGTTTAGGACAGTCCTTCTCTGGCTTAGACCCAGGCTCTTGGTATTGAGTACTAGAGTGAAATTCAATCAAAGACCAAGAGAAATACGTCACTTTTACTCCAGACCAGCTATTTGGGAGTGGGTGGGGCTGCTCTATGTGGACACTTGCGATTTCTGTGGTGATTGTCCCCTAATAATCCGTAAATATTATCAGATAGAATCTCTCTGCTAATATTTTATGGTTAAAATGGACACCACGTTTCCGTTACTTGGGCTTTTAGTCATGAGTAAATGATGCTTTGTGGTGTCTGTATTTTAATGTTAGTCTTATGCATACTAATGAAGTACTGAGTTTGTATACTCAGTGTGAGAGTAGGAGAGAGAACTTAGAGCTCATCTCATCTAACACTCTACACAATAGTAAAGAGTCAAACAACTAAAAATCTTAGATGAATTACTAGAGTACTTCACTTCGTTATTGCCATTCTGTTATTAATTACATCAACTTATTCGACCAGCAATCAGGTTCTCTCTGATTCCCAGTCTTAATTCTTTAGAGAACTTAAAAGTACAGATAGAGAGGCTTATCAGCAAACTTAAGTAATTGCAATTTCTGCATTACTGTATTTCTTACATAAATTTCAAAAAAAAATTACACCCCTCACTTAAGTCTCGATCACTTGATCACTTGACATCCTGTTATTCATCGATTTGCTTGAGCGGGCGCCAGTAACATTTCCATTTGACCCTATCTATTTTTAAATAACTCAGAGTTAATAATTTGAGGCTTAAAATTTGTTTTTCAGCCCTAAGGTATTTACTGTCTTTGGTTGCTGACAACAGGGTCTTCAGCCTCAGTTAATTGGTGATGAATGGTTCAAACCAACCATAGCTGTTCTGTTCATATTTTTCAGGCTGTTTTCCCAGTAAAAGTAGTCATGTGAATTAGTTCCAAGTATGGGACTTAAATGGACGTCTTCTGATTGGGAGATAGGGAGTGGTTTGGGGGAAAGCTCTTGCTTTTGGAAATATGTATTTACTTAGAGTAGCAAATGTTTTATTCCATTAGCAAATATTTTATTCCATTGCATGTGCTGTGATTGCTGGGGTAGCAGCTGTCTTGTTACCATGAAGAAATGTCAAAAGAACTGGAGTGTACTTGACCTTAACATTTTTTAAGCCAATACCAGAAACCAACTACATCCAGGTATCTTGCTGTGTGTATGAAAATTAACCTTTGCTAATTTAAGTCACTACATTGTTTTTATGTGTTTTTTGCAGTTAGAAAGATGCACTTCCAATTGAAAGAGTTCTAGTTACTTCCAGATTTAGTCTAGGAAGTATATTTCTGGTTAACCAAGAGCTAAGGAACTTTTGTCTATTTGCTATTGGGGCACACCTAGCAGTTCCAGAGCTAACTCCTGGCTCTGTGTCTAGAGGTCACTCCCAGAAATGCTCATGGGACCATATGTGGTGCTGAGGATTGAACTCAGGTTAGCAGGCAAGTGCCCTATCAGGATGGTTATCTCCCTGGTCCCAAACTATGGAACTATTGAACTGTACTTGTAATAGTCCCACCTGGTTATGAAATATTCTGCTACATATTTAGTCTTTTTTAGTATTTATTTTATGCATTGGAGGTCAATTAGATAATTTTGAAAAATTATTTATGTCTTCAGTTTCTGTATATGTAAAATGATTATAGTAGTACACTCATAATGTCCTTTTGGAAATACAAAATGCTTGCTTATAAAGCACTTAGCATAATGTTTGATTTAATTATCAGCACCAGGAATGTGTGTATTAATAAATAAACAGCATTTTAGGTTATATATGGAACCTCATGTCTGTAATAATAGGACAGAGACAGTGGCCTTGGAATTGTCAGTAAATATTCACCTATGGAGCAGCGTCTTACATTTTAAGTTCAATATTGGTAATAACCTAAAGATTCCTTCTTCTAGGGTACAATTTGAATATCAATATTAAAATAAAGATGCAGTGGAAGCATTCCTTCTTTCAGATTTCAGAAGTTCCCTAGAAAAATCCATTTAAAATATTTAGGAATCTCCTCAGGTCCACCAGAAGACGTTGCTCATGTTTGAGTGCAGGCTTGTGGTTCTTAAGAATCCATGTGGCATGCCATCTGAGTGGTACACATTTTATGTAGAAATTTTTATCATACCAATTTATATTTCTCATAAAGAACACTTGAAATTTTGACAGGGAAGAGAATCTATTTAGGAAAATTAGGAACAGGGAAAAAAAACTGCCTCTTTTTGAAAAAATGATGCTTGAAAACGAGGGATATTTCTATTGCAATAAATTATTTTTGATTGCTCCTATACCTCTTCCTGGCTCATATCCCCATTCTGAATGGCATCATTAAACAGTGGCCGATGTGAATATTAATGCAGTCAGGAGAAGTCTGCCAGCCACACACAATGCATTCGAATGTTGCCTTTACATAATTATCCTTCTTTTTTTATGTATTCTTTATGATGCCCAGTCTAGAGTTTGCTCTGCTCTCTAGTAAATCTGTGATGAGCATTGCTTTGTATTTGGATGACAGCCTAAAGTGTTACTGGCCTTCTACCTAGCTAAAATTTGCTGAGAAGAAAGCAAACGATTGGCAAAATGAAATTGTGTAAGTTCTAAAAAAGCACTAGTTTCATTATACTGTTATTTATTTCTATTTTGTATTAAATTCTTGATAATTGTTTATATTTCTGATGCTTGTACAAAGGATTAATAACTTTGGTTACCATTGCCCAGTGCCAAGGATTTGTTTAAAATAGTTGCTGAAAACAGAATGAATAACCTAGTAAATATTTCCTCTCTGTAGTTCTTTGTTAAGAGCAGCATTATTGTTGAGGCTCAATAGATATTGCTGATAGATTTTCTTGTTTGCTTCTCTAATGCTGATGGATTTTTAAAAATATAGTTCCAAGCACTAGAGATAAATAGGGCCCAAATAGAAGATGCTGTTTGAGGGTCTTGGACTGCTTTAAATGATTTTAATCTTTGTTCCAAATCAATAAAGTCTAGAATAGCAAAAAATAGCTTTAAAATCATATCTATAGGCCACTAGCAATAATTTTTTTAGGTCTTATAAATTCTCTGTATTTGGTTTGGGTGCTACACCTGGCTGCACTCAGGGGCGTTCTCCTGGCTCTGTGCTTAGGGTTTATTCCTAGTGGTGCTCAGGGAACCTTACATGGTGTCGTGCTTACAAAGACAACAACATTGCTACTCTGTGAGTGGGGCAAGAGAGTCAAGTTTATTGTTGTGTTTCTAACCTCTGCATCAGCCTCACTACCCAGAGAGACATCAAGGCAGAGAGAGGAAGGCCTGCCTGCCCTGTAGATTCAGGTTAGATGCTGATGAGGTGTTTCTAGATCTCTCCCTTTATCTCTCTCCTCCCTCCCTCCCTCCCTCCCTCTATCTCTCTCCATCCCTCCCTGTCTCCCTGTTTCCCTCTCTGTCTGTTTGACTGTCTCCCCTGCACCCCAGTTTCCTCTGCCTCCTATCATGCTTAATCTCTGAACACTCAGTCTTGCAATCATCACCTTGCAGCCTTCCAGTGTGGTAAGTGTAACCACACTGTACATGCATTTCACATTTCCACTGTCAGCAGTCAGTGCAGCTCTGGATCCACTATATGTTAAATATGTTAGTATTCTTTTTAGGGTTCATGTGCTAGTTGTCATGGTTAGGCACATTATTTAGGATAAGAATGCTCTCTCTCTCTCTCTCTCTCTCTCTGTGTGTGTGTGTGTGTGTGTGTGTGTGTGTGTTGTTTCACTTCATGCCATTTTGTTTTGGATTTTATTTTTCTGTTTAGGTCCAGATTTTCCATTGCTTGGGGTCTTATGTGCAAGGCATGTGCCTTATCCGTTGTAGGAATTTTCAAGGCCCAGTTTCTGCCTGTTTTGACTCGCAAGGAGTTTCATGGGCATACTGCGCTGTTGATGGGGAGCCTGTGTGCAGAGTCAAGAGTTTCTCTTACTCAATGCCACGGGTGGGTGAAATCACTTTCCAAAATATACCAACTATAGCTGCTTTTATGCTCCTCTTCCTTTTCTCTTTCTTCTTTCCTCCCTCCCTTTTCTTCCAACAAACTTGCTTTTTTAAAAACAAATTTAAAACTGTACTAATTATTAGAGATAAACTTTCAACAGAGTCATATGCTACATGCTTTAAAAAGATGAAATGTTCCAGTCATTCATCACCTTCTGCTATCGCCTGCCTTTGAGAGGTTTCCTGACCCTTAGGTTCCTTTGGGCTGCAGCTTTTTAATCCTCCTGTTACCAGGGAAGAGCAGCAAGCTACACTTATAGCTTGCTGTGACTGCAGGTATGGGAGTGACCTGCACATCTTCTTTGCCAAAAGAAGTCTGGCCTTTAGGAGGAGGTAGCCATAGGGAGAATGTTTATCACTGCAGGCTGGCAACTGCTATTTTTCCAAGTAAAGGGAAGTACCGGGTGTGGGTATGTAATAGTTTCCCTGGAGACCAAGAATTACTCTGTGAAAGAACTTGATCTGGTAATATAATTAACATTTTTCAGCTAATGGTTTCTTGGAGAACATTCTAACAAGTCATGCCACTGCTTTAGCTGTTTTCTTCTTTTTCTTGTCTAGTTTCTTTCATTCATACAACATATGTTCATATTTCAGTGTTTTTATGAAAAAGTAATACTTGTTTTCTATCCTTATAGCAAGAGCTTCATTGAGATATCATTTACCTACCAGGTAATTCCCCTGCTTAAACTTTATCATGCAGTATTTTAAGTATATTCATATAGTGGTATAACCACAACCACAGTCAATTTTAGAATATTTTATTTTCTCAAAGTAAGTTTTATATCCATTAACAGGTAACCCACTCTCGCTAAGCCTCTGTCTTCCTCCCAACTACACCTTGCCGCACTCAGTATCCTATTCTGGACATTATATACATTCATATAAATGGAACCATACACTCTGTGTGTGTGTGCGTGTGTCTGTGTATAGCTCCTCTGACTTTGGCTCAATGTTTTTATTCTATATCCATGGTCATAGCATTTTATCAGTACTTCATTCCTTTTTTTATGGCCAAATAAGCAAACTATATTTGAGTTCTTTAATTTTCTCTAGTGCTCAAGGTTTTATACCTTCTATGTCCCTACAAGTATTTTAAATAGGGATTACCACCCCCCCAACATGATTTCTGTTTTCTTTAATATATAATGCAGCAAATATTGGAGATATAGTTCAGTGGGTAACATACTAGCCATGCATTCAATCAGCCTAGATTGGATCTCTGGCACCACATATGGTTCCATCACGATTGATTGTCAAGTACAGAGTCGGGAGTAAACAAGCCCTGAGCACAGCCAAATATGACCCCAAAACAAATAAGAAAGCCTACATATATACATACGCATGTATATATATATATATATCTTCAATATATATTATACTTTTTAAATGTATATGTATAAAGACATATAAATATACATATATATGTATATATATTGATATAAAATGCAGCATCTGTAAAATATTGCAATTTTGATATAATTGAATTGATGTTAAAGAAGTAAATATGGAACAAAGGAGATGTTTATAGAGGGAAGATAGAAAAGGAAAGAGAAAACTCTAGTCAATCAAATGATTATGAAATGACCACACATGGAAGAAGACCGAGTCCTACATTTAGAGAACTCTTTACAGATTATGTGAAAGTTTTGAGCATTGATAAGTACCGTTTTTTTACTTTGTATAGATATTCTGAAACCTTTGAAATTGATGGGTTCATATATAAAATTCAATATGAAGTTTATAGTTTATATATGAATAATTGAAATTGTGTTACTTGGAACTATCATCATCATTATTACCATCATCACTACCATCAACATCATTACCATGATGAATGTTTTTTTAAAAAATTATTTATTTATTTATTTATTTTTACTGAGTAGCACACCATATTTAATGGATGTAAAGCAGAAGGCAATCAATAACAAAATATATACACTATGTACATAACCTGTGTCAACATATCAGTAATTTTTTTATACAAGGGATAAATAGCTACATGGTGAGACTGAACAATCTTCACTAAATTTCTTTTTTCCCATTTTTTTAAATTATATCACCATGAGATATACATTTACAAAGATGTTCATATTTGGGTTACAGTGTTCCAGCACCCATCCCTCTACCAGTGCCTATTTCCCACCACTAATGCCTCTTGATTCCCTCCCCTTCCCCCCCCAGCCTGCCTCTATGGCAGGCACTTTTCTCTCTCTCTCTCTCTCTCTCTCTCTCTCTCTCTCTCTCTCTCTTCCTTCACATCCTGGCTTACAATACATACATTTAGAGGTTATCATGTATATCCCTTTGCCTACATTCAATGCTCAGTTCTAGGCTGGTATTATTGTTTCCAACAATGAATGTTTATAAAATATATATTAAAATATAATGGAAACAGCCATTTCTTGGTGTTAAGGACTCTGTGATATTTCATTTTAGTTTATTCATTTTCCTAAAAAGTATATGACAAAGGACCTACCCATGTCCCCCATGTTGCAACTGAGAAAAGTGAGGTCTGAGTGACTGTAATGTTCCTTCATGTCTCTAATTTCCAGTTGCAGCTTCCTGATTCTTAGTGTTATTTCTGCTCTACTCTACTTTGTGAGTTTATATATTATGTTGATTTGAATAATTGTTAGCAAAATAATCTCACTTCTCTTGCTCCTCTAAGGTAGCATGTGGTTCCACCCCATTAATTTGATTTAGACATCTGGTTTTAGCCAATGGGATAGTAAGAGATAGGATGTGAGAACAATCCCTTGCAGCCTTGGACTTGCTTTCATAGGCACTAGTGAGCCACCATAAAGAGGGAATTCTCAAATTCTTACCTCTCCTTTGTCTGCAGTAAATGTCCACAGAGAAGCCTTGCATAAATGCCTGAATTCAAACGCTAAATTCAGCTGATCCTGAAGTGTGTGCAAAACACACTCAGTTGAGATCAACATGTCCCTCTATGAGTGTCTAATTTGATCTAAACACTCAGTTTAGATCAACATGTCACTCATAGAGGGTCAACGAGGCCTCTGGAGAATGGGTGAAAACTCATAAGTACAACACAGTTCCAAAAAGGCTTTTAATAGTACAAAAGCTCTACCACCTCAGTCAAATATAATGGAAGATCATAGCTCTGGTCAGAACTTAGGCATGCACAAGGGCCCAAGTCTCCCACCAAAGAAGATCATACCAGAAAGGAGATCCAATAAAGAGAGTCTAAAGTTTTCATTCTGTTTTCATCAAGTAGAGATGACATAATCGTAAAAAATATTTATGGATTAAGTACTATCATTAAACTTTGAGAAAATAGAATAGATTGGATATTGGAGCTCAGCCGAGAAGGAAAACAGCATGGAGACTCCTCAAAAAATTAAAAATAGATCTGCTTTGTGGTCCAACAATTTCATTTCATGGGTTATATGCCAAGAACTCAACAATATTAATTCAGAAAGACACTTGAAATCCTATGTTTATTGCAGCACTAATTTCAGTATCTGAAATCTAGTGCAAATAACCCTCACATCCCATGACAGATGAGAGGATAAATAAGTTGTTGTCCATATATACAGTGCAATACTATGTGACTGTTGGAAAAGAGGTAAGAAAAGCCGATCTCTCCCCGTTGTGGTTCATCAGTAAATGAACTGCATTTAGTACTTCTAAGAGTATACCACCCACACAGCAGAGCCTGGCAAGCTACCCGTGTCATATTTGATATGACAAAAAACAGGAACAATTATAGACCTCATTCCCATGAGCTGAACAAATGGTTTGAGGCTCTTTGTTTTCCTGGTGCGAGCAGATGCCCTTGGGCTAAATTAGCACGTGACAGGACATATGGAGATGTTACTGGTCCTTGCTCGAACAAATCAATGAACAATGGGAAGACAAGTGATTGGAAAAGAGGACCCAAGTTTGCTGAAACACTGGATCTGGTCAGTGTCTTGTGAAGCAAAGTAAGCCAGAGGGAAGACAAAAGTGAATAATCTCACTCCATATGTGCAATATAAACAAACAAAGGATGGTCAATGAGAAGAACAAGCACACCCTGGCATTCTGACAATAGAACTGCGCTTACAATGTAAAGACAGTGGAGCTGGGGTTGGGGGGTATCTTTCTGATGGTAGATGTACAAAAACTTTGTGCACCACAGACATATGTTCACATCATTGTATACACATTACCTCAATATGAATTAAAATGTAAAAGTAAAAAAGGTGAGAACAAATTATGCATTGCATTGGATGATAGACGGGTGCATCTTAGAACCCTTCATCCCAGAAATAACACTCCAGACTTGGGAAAACATTGGAGAGAAATGTGGATGCAGAGTGAGATCTGGGTGCCGGAAGATCAAGGTGACTGTTCACACAGCACAGAGCAGCCCACGTGCTGGCAGCCACCATTTTTGGATCTTCCAAGGCCTCCCAAGCAAGTGGACTCAGTTTCCCAAGCTTTCTCTTCTAAAGCAGAGGCCTTCCCACACTAACGAAAGAGTCCGGGTGGGTGACAAGTTCCTGCTCATATCCAGCTTAGTGCTGAGGGTCAGAACTGCCCAGCTCTCCATCAGCTTTACACTGAATAAAGGAAACTTATGTCAGCCCTAGACCCCGGGGAGCTTGTGTCATTACAGGCAAGCACAAACCACAGCTCTCTTATCTGTAAAGCGGAGAGGATAATACTGACCTTTAGCGAACTTCCACCCTGATGTGCTTGTTGGATGGAGGAGATGACAGATAAGAAAGCTGCTACCATCTGGCGATGCCCAGAAAGGCTCAAGTCTAGCTGTGTTGGTTTTTTAAAAATTTTTATCTTCTTAAGGAAAATCTGGCATCTCACTGGCAAGATTAAGTTTAGGTTTGTAAATCTTTTCATTTGGAGGGGGAGAGAAGCCCTTCATTTTTTAAAAATTAATTTATTGATTGAGATTCTGTGGGTTACAATATTGTTAATAACGGGTTCTCACATATGCAATCCCGATTCCCCACCCATCACCATTGCACCCACCTCCCTCACCAGGGACCCCAACGCCAGCCCATCTCTTTTAATTCCATGTCTTCACCTTTATTTAATCTGCTTGTTTATTGTTTCTTGATCCAACATTGTGCCAGTAAGTGTTGGTCGTTCACTCTGAAGAGAACAAGAGAACTTTGTGTTTTTTCTTCCTCTTTCGCACAGCAGTTGTTTCAAGAAAATGAATAGTGGACTATCAGCAAAACATGCTTTGTGTCTGATTTAAACATCTAGGCCAGTTTTGCTTGATAAAAAATTTTTTTGACCAGTTTAATACTTTTGTTCAGTATCAGCTTTAATAATTTCTCTCATGCACATATTTTAAATTCCTCCTATGACACTTTTGAGAGACTAATGAAAATTAGAGTGTGTTAGCATATCGCATTCCTACAGAGACCTGCTAATATAGCAATTACATTTAGTAATGGTTCTGGGGGACTACAGAGGAAAGCATTATCATTTATACCTGCTTGCTCCTGTGTCGTCTCTCTTTTCACTAAATAGTTGGAAAAGATATAGCAAAAAAGCAAAGAAAAAGTCACCTTTGATGCTATTTTTGAAAATGGTTCTGTCTGAACGAGCTTTGCTTCCAGGTATGAAATAGGATGGTGTGGCACATGTTACTTACTCGTATTTGTCAGTTAGGAGCATTAGTCCATTTATCAATGCTGTGGAAAATGCTCCCTTTTGTTCACCAAAGGCTTCAAAGGAATTACATAAAGATATTTCTCTGCCAAGATATATACTTTGACAATTTGATTTTGTTTTAAAGTAGCATAATTACATTTTCTCCCTCCATTCTGTGAATCACATCCACCTAGGGAATTCCTTTGAAAACCCGATTAGGAATGTAGGGTGTGAGTGACTGGTGTGTGATGTGTTGATGTTTGCCTGTCTCCCGAGCCTTCTCTGGAATTCAGCTCTACCCAGCAGGGTTTGCCCTAAACTGTGTAACAAGATTTTTCGAGGTGCAGGTCTGAGTAATTGTGTGAGCCAAGACCAGTAGATGGATCTTATCATCTTGGGCCAAATAGATATGGGGCTCTGAATCCCTAATGCCAACACTTTCATAATCGACAGTGGAATAAATTAAAAGTACTTTTGCTCTTCTGATTCTGTCAACTGCACCAGTTTTTGTTCTGGTTGATAATGGCCTGGGAATCAGGGTCATTATCCATTTGTATTTTGAGAAAAATTTAATATTACATTCATTTACTTGCTAACAATTTAGTAGGCTATCATTTTCAACTGTGTTTACTAATTCTGTATCCAACCAAAAAACTGATTTTTTCCCCAGAAAAATTAAATAATGAGGGTGAATATATAGTCATAACTGGTCTGGAGAAACTCTGTGCCAGGAATTCTGCCATATATTCTAGCTACAAAAACAGATAAGACTAAGTTAATAATTTAACTTGTAAGAGTTTGGTAAATAAAAGATACTTGGTTTCTCCAACAAGTGCTGGTGTGGATGTGGGGAAAAGGGGACACTCATTCATTGTTGGTGGGAATGCCGGCTACTACAGCCTTTCTGGAACAATATGGACATTCCTCCAAAGACTAGAAATTGAACTCCCATTTGACCCAGCCATACCACTCCTGGGAATCTACTCTGGGAAGCCAAAAATATGCAGCGGAAACATCACCCCTACTTTTATGTTCATAGCAGCATTATTCACAATAGCCAGAATCTGGAAGCAACCAGAGTGCCCGAAAATCGATGACTGGATAAAGAAGCTTTGGTACATCTACACAATGGAATACTATGCAGCTATCAGGAAAAATGAAGTTATAAAATTTGCCTATAAATGGATGGACATGGAGGAAGATTATGTTGAGCGAAATTAGCCAGGCGAGAGACAGATACAGAATGACTGCATTTATTTGCATAACCTAAATATATATGTATATATTATGATACCAATATCCAAGGTAAAGTGAAACATATATCAGGAGGTCTTGTGAAAGGTGGAAATTATCACAAACGTGTGGGAGTCAGAGACTAGGTAAGACAGAAAATGGAACAGTGTGCTGATAATTGTCGAGGGTACTAATGCCAACCTAGAACTGAGCATTAAATAGAGGCAAGAGGATACACGTGACAGCCCTTTAATGTATGTTCTGTAATCCATAGTCTGGAGGGGGAAGGAAAAGAGAAAGAGAGAGAAATGGAAAAAAATAAAGAACCTGCCATGGAGGAGGGCTGGGGAGGGGGAGGGAACCGGGGACATTGGTGGTGGGAGATGGGCACTGGTGGTGGGATGGGTGCTGCAACACTGTATGACCAAAACCCAAATATGAACTTTTTAATTGTATATCTTTGTAATTGTAAAAGTAAAAAAATTTTTTAAAAAGGGAAAAAAAAGATACTTGGTTTCTAGCTTCATTTGAATTTGTATAGTCTTGGAATATATGGCAATAAATCACAATGTCTAATTTGATATAATTAGAGCTCTGATATAAGATGATGGTTGTGTGAACTCTAGCAAATATAAAAGTAGAATTAATGAAGTTTCTAATTTTAAAAGGTTGAATATGTATTTGGCCTTTTAATTTTGTTTTAAAGTAGCATAGTTACACCTCCCCTCCATTCTGTGAGTCACATTCACCTAGGGAATTCCTTTGGCCTATGAAAATATAAATAATTTCAAAGTAGTTATATTAAATTTTATACTTATTCTATGTAGTAAATGTTTATATTAGGGATGTGCTCCTATTTTCAAAATGAAAAGTTCCCATGATATGTCTATAGTGGTCTGAAGGATGTAGACATGAAAGATCATGGATGATTACCCATTCACTGTTGAAAACCAAATAAAACTATGTTGGTGGATGCCACCCTCAGCAGTGTTCAGGACTTCTCCTGGCCCTGTTCTCAGGGATCAATCTTGGTGCAGACTGGGGGCCCTAGGAGGTGTTGGGGATTGAGCCTGAGTTGACTATGTGCAATGCCAGTGCCCTACTGCTGTACCATATCTCCATATCCCAAGTTTAAGTTCGGATTTACTCTAAACTTTAATAATGTTTTGTATAGACCAGAAACCTTACTGATCACTGTATCACTGTCTTCCCGTTCATCATCGATTGGCTCGAGAGGGCACCAGTAACATGTCCATATGTCCTGTCTCATACTAGTAGAGCCCAAGGGCACCTGCTTGCTCCAGGAACACAAAGAGCCTCAAACCATTCCATCAGGTCATGGGAATTAGGTCTAAAATTGTTACTGGTATTTGGCATATAAAATACGACACGGATAGCTTGCCAGGCTCTGCCATGCGGGTAGCATACTCTTGTAGTCATCTTTAAATTCAGCATTTATTGATGAGCCCGGCTGTAATAGGCTGGTCTTCTGGGTAGAGTTCTGACGAGAGGTAAGTTCGGATGTGGAAAACGGAGGCCCTCATGGTTGTCTGGCTTGTTGCAAGGCTCTGCTGTGGTGGTGGACCAGGGCTAGAACCCGCCATCTATCCTAGGTGCCTCCTGAGCGGCTGGGCCAGGGAGAGCCAGTAGCAGCTCTGCCCCATGTCTATGAGTCTCCTATGTGCTGCAGGGAGGGATCCTAAATCAGCCCCATGTAAGGCAAGTGTTTTACCTGCACTATCTCTCCCTCATAGGAAAAGTCCGGATTACTTCTTATAACTTAGAATAATGTAAAGATATAATGCAAAGTCCGGATCTTTTCCACATCCGGACTTCCCCTCGTCAGAACTCCACCCAGCAGACCAGCCTATCACAGCCTGGTTCGCGCAGCTGCTTGCAGCTGCACGGTTCATCAATAAATGCTGGATTTTGAGATGACTACAAGAGTATGCTACCCGCATGGCAGAGCCTGGCAAGCTACCTGTGTCGTATTTGATATGCCAAATACCAGTAACAGTTATAGACCTCATTCCCATGACCTGATGGTTTGAGGCTCTTTATGTTCCTGGAGCAAGTAGGTGTCCTTGGGCTCTACTTGCATGAGACAGGTCATATGGAGATATTACTGGTGCCCGCCGAGCAAATCGATGATGAACGGGAAGACAGTGATCATATACTTCATTCTTACAGTAGAGTCAAGAAAATGGTATTAAGGAAATCAGCAAGAAGAGAAAATACCTTTTTCTGTGCTGTACTATGTCAGTTCTGTGAGCTGACATTGTTTACAAGAAAATTGCATATAGTGATTAAAACCCCTTTTAATCAAGGGCTGGTGTAAATTTGCTGCTTTGAGGTCCCATGAGGAGTTATTAGCTCTTCATTATCCTGGTGGGTTCTATTACCAAAGTATGGGTACTGCCTGCCTCCACCCCCAAATCTCTGCTGTTAGCCAGATTTGCTATGCAGGATGGATAAGCTTGTGTTTCCCCCAAATGACTGCTTTTCTGATGAAGGGTTGAGAAGTTTTTCTTTGCAAAGATTTTTCACTTGCCCATTATCAGAAACTCTGAAAGATAATAATATTTCAAATTACGCATAGTGAATCACATCTACTTACTATTGTGCTTGGTAGCACATATATATCCTAAAAGCTCCAACATGGGTAATTTTGTTATGATCCTCTAGAAGCAGAGCCAACATCTAATTGAGATCATTATTTATTGATTGATTTTTATTAGGAAAGGTTGTTGTTGACTACAAAGTGTGAGAAATTGCAGATTCTTAGAGATATGGGGAAGAAGAATTTGGGATTAGAAGACAAACATGAAATTCTGCAGAGCACTGATATCTATTGAGCTTCCAATATGAACCAAACCCTCAAATATAGGTTAAAATGTCTAAAAAGTTTCACAATTAGAAGAAAGACATATTTCTAGCTTAAATGTGTATGCAAGTCAAATGATTATTTATCACATTTAAAACTGGTTCGCAGGGCGGTATCCTTATTAAATTTTATGAGGCTACTTCTTTAATATTGAAGTGGAAAGCACTTTAAAAGCTTATGAACCAAAGGCCCATGAGTTTTGTGAGATTTTACATCAATACCTTAACTTGCAGAGTTTGACCTTCGACTTTGTCTTTAGGAAGATCACTCAAATATTTGTCTTGTTGCTTAGCAATTAAGTATATTTTAATTTAATGTCAGCTTTCCTTGTTCTGCCTCCTCAACTCCTCAAATAACCTTTGAAGATTCCCTGAACTCTTGTAGAAACTCTTAAGTTACCTAAGAATACGTTGGGTGACTTAATCCTCCAAAACCTGCTTTCACGTCCAGTAGGTTTTAGTCATTGTTGGGCAATGCGGTTGGTCACTGCTTTAGAGTATGCGCTGGCACACAGGCTCTGAGATTCAGAATTTTTACCCAAATTCCCCCGAACTCTTCTTTCTGTGACAACCTGCTTAATGCATAGCTCTTGTCATTAGGACATTTGATTCTGAATTGGAAGCCCAAGGATTTTCTCTTTCACATGCCTCCATTACTAGGGGTCTCAGTAGCACTTTTGAAATCTTTCTTGCCTACTGTCTGGGAACGCTATGGAGGAGCCAGCTGAGCTATCACTGGCCATAGTAAGTCACAGTGCTGTCCTCACAGTATATGATGAAAGAAATATCTTTCTATTTGAAGGTGGACCTTGTGGACATTTAAAAGCAAATGTGGAGTTCAGGGACGTGGACAAGATGTCAGAATACGTTTCAGAACTTCTCTTTGTCATCCTAGCCTCTCTGGCTGGGTCATCATCTTATTCTGTCTACCAGCTCTGTCTTCCTAAATTACTTTTGTTCAAAAATGTAAAGGTTGGATGACAAGAAAAATATCATAAAATTTCAAAATGCTTGTGAAGGGTGTGTATCTTTAAATGATGATTCTGGTCCTAAATTTTCAAGGGTTTTGTACATGATTAACATCCAGCTGTCTTAAAATCCTGCTGTGAGCTTTTTTTGGTATTCTGCTCTGCCTGCTGCTGCAAGACTTCCGTGGTTGCATTTATAGTGTTTGATTGGCCGATGTGAGATGGTGGTTGGGGGTGGGGAGAGGGAAGGCATGAGATATAGAATCCATCATTTCACTTGTAAACTTCAAATAACTTTCAGAGTTTTGCAGTAAAGTTCTTGTTTGTCTCACTGGAGTTGCAAATCATGATGTGCTTACTAAAATTATTCCCCTAATTCAGTTAGAAAATGCTTAATAGAAAATCTTATTCTTAGTTTTTTGTTATCATAGTGACAGTCTAACATGAAGATGTTTGATTTATTTTCCTTCTTTATTGTTCCATTTTAATTCACCCAAATCTGGAAATAATGAATTATACCTTTTGTGAAAACTTTGTCTTTTGTTTCCTGTAAAAATGAACAATGAGGTTATTACACACATCATACAATGCTTTGTTTCTTTTTCTTTGTAGAAAAAGAATGTGCTAGATTGCAGCCACTGTAAGAATGTATGTGGTACTTGTAATTATTTCTTGGTTTAAAACAGTTCATTTCCTTTAATGCCTCCTCACTTTCAAATTCTGAGAAAACTTTCTAGTGGCCAGCTTTTTGTCATTCTCCCCGTCGATCTGAGCACACTTAATTACATATATCATGCTTTATGATAAATAAAGGTCCCAAGTATGCCCCTACGTGTCCCACGACAGAAATGCCACTTCTCTGAATCTTAGATTAGTGGGTTTTTTTTTGTTTTTTTTTTAAACATTTTATTATACCACCGTGAGATATACAAATTACAACGTTGTTCACATTTGGAGGTTTTGGTCACACAGTGTTCCAGCACCCCACCCTCCACCAGTGCCCATCACCCACCACCCATGTCCTCAATTCCCTCCCTCTCCCATGTCCTGCCTAAATGGCAGGTTCTTTATCTCCTCTCTCTCCCTCTCTCTCTCTTCCTTCTCCTACACATTGTGGGTTGCCCTACATACACTTAGAAGCCATCATTTGCATTTTTTTGCCTGTATTTAATGCTCAGTTCCATGTTGGTATCAGACCTTTTGACATTTATTCACACATGTTCCCTTCTCTATCTTACCTAACCTCTGACTCATGCGCTTGTGGTAATTTCCACTTTTGGTAAGATCACCTGGTATATTTATGTCATGCAAATAAATGCAGTCATTCCATTTTTAACCGTGGCTCCTCTATTGACCCTGTTTCCTTCCTGTGATCCCCTGTTTTACCGGTTCCTCTTGTCTTGCTCTGCAGCCAACTGCAATGGCGTGATTTTCATCTGTTGACCCTCTAATGATAACCCCTGGGGAGCCAATTGGGAAATGGTACCTTAGATTCGATGTCTAGTCTGTAAACTAGAGACCTACCCTAGTGATGATTCCAGAGGTTTTTTTTTTTTTTTTTAAAGTAATCGCATTTGGGTCATTCAAGTAGTGAATTCAGTAGTGAATCTTGCATGTTTGAGATGCATATTCAAGCCATGAGTGTCTCTTTACATGCTCTCTGAAAAACGTTTCTTCTCAAATCTGTCACTTAGCATATAGTGCCAGTGGACATTTTTTACCAGTCTTATTTTCAGATAAGGAAAACCAGGTCCTGTTTTGGACCTAGTTTCATAGCAACTCACCTTGTATTTTCTTCTAACAATGCCACCCCAGTTAGATGATAAAGAACACCCAACTGAAGCTGTACAACCTCAAAGCTAATTCTATGAAACGTTCCCAATCTAAAGTCAACGCTCCTATTGCTTCTGAGCTGTCCGTTTTCACCCTCCTGGGGTGGAGGTGCTCAGCACTCCTGTGAATACCTTCCTGTGGCTAATTGGTTGGCATCTATAGCTTTGTTGCTCCAGAGTGAAGTCACCGAACAGAAACAGACAGCAATTACCATTTACATGCATCTAATTCTAGGAAAATAATTATGCCTGTTACACAAAGGAGAAAGTGAGCACCAAACTCACCATGATGTAATAACAAGTTTATTCATTATTCATTCTGGGGAGGAACAGTCGCTTCATAGCCACCTCATGCTCTCTGCTTTAATCTTCCATTGGATATGCTCCCACTGACAGAAACATGAATAATTATTTTATTTACTCACCTTTAATCCCAACAGGCTCAGATGTCTTGGGCTAGCATGTTGCTTTCTAGCACCGTGCCCTGTATAAGCTCAGGACTCCATTAGAAGGAAAGCATTTCTTGGCTTCAATAAATGAAGCTGTGGAGCAAGAAGAACAGAACAATGGTAGGGTGCTTGCCTTGCATGTGGCCCACCTGTGTTCATCCCCAGAGCCCATAGAGTTGCCAGAATGCCCCAGGAATGATCACTTAGCACACAGCCAGGAGTCATTCCTGAGCACTCTCAGGTAAGGCCCCCAAACTAAAAACAAAACTAAACATAAAAACTGTGACAGAAAAGAGTCAAAACATGAGAGTGTAATCAAATTCCTGCCACTAATCTTTCTGAGACCTTTAAATTACATACAAATGAACACAAGTCTGACAATCCATCAAATGGATTGTGGAAACAGTTTTGCATCTTTAGCAATATTTTTGCCTACGCAGCCAACTTTCCTTTCAGGCCATGCATCATCAGGTAGGACCGTGTAGGCTGGGTTTGTGATGGCGATTTTTCTCTCTTGTGTCCACAACTCAAAGCTGCCAGACATTTTAATCAGATTCCAGAGACATTCCCTGTCTCATCAAGACTTCCAGATGGGATTGGAAAAAGAAATCAGAAAATCTTCCTACCATCAGATGGGCCTATTTTCCTGCTATGTTGAATATATTGTTTGCTCTTACCCAGTGCCTTTGCAGCTGAAGCTCAGCTTCCCTGCCAGAATTAAATAGTCTTTGCAATGGAACTCGTGTGGGGTTTCAGAATGACATCAAGTGATACAGCAGTTATTCTAACAAGGCGTATCCTAAATTGAACCCTACATTTTCTTGTAGGGAGAGAAGAGAGGAAGAATGTTCTGTCCAGACACATGTTTTCATAAATAGGGGTCTAAGTAGGTTCCGAGGTCAAGATAGGGGTCTAAATAGGTTTCAGACTCTAGATAAGGGTCTAACTAGATTTTTCATAGATAGAGTTCTAACTAGGTTTCTGTAGATTTTTAAGTATTTTGCTCATGTTTTTTGGCCTTAACTAATAATAAACCTGATCAGTAAATGCTTGAGATGAGAGCCTTGCACTGAGAGTATACCACCTACATGGCAGAGCCTAGCAAGCTACCCATGTTTTATTTATTATGCCAAAAACTAGAAACAATTATGGACCTCAGTTCCAAGACCTGAATGGTTTGAGGCTCTTCCTGTCCCTGGAGCAAGCAGGTGCCCTTGGGTTACACTTGCTTATGATAGGACTTATGGAGATGTTACTGGTGCCCGCTTGAGCAAATCAATGAACAACGGGAAGACAGTGATACAGTGAACTAATAATAATAATATATTAGAATTCCCGAATTAGTGGTTATTTTTCCCCAACCAGAGGGAGAAAACATTGTTGGAAATTACCCCCAATTCATACACTGTCCCAGTATCCTTGGCCAAACGGGAGAAAAGCCAAACCCTAGACATGGGTCAGTCTTCATTGATCTTTATCCTTCATTGGGGAACTGCTCTGGTAGGGACTGTGGACCCCTGCTGGTTCCTTAAGCCCTGTGGCAAAGGCAAAGCAGATTCACCACTGTCCAGGGTGGTATCCTCTTCACCAGCCTCATTTCTTACTCTTGACGAGACTGTCACTTTCCCAGGTGAAACTTTCGTCCCAGAGCTTCAGTATGTGGTTGTCAGGAGTGCAATAAATCCGATTCTGAGATGCGGCATCATCTTGGAAATGCCCTGGGTGGCCCAGATCTTGTATCTGCACTTGATTTTAAAGGAGAAGTGCCTTTTAAAGAAAAACAAAATTGTAGCTAAAATGAAAAGGCCTCAGGATTCCCGAGGGTAGAAATCCAAGTGTACTGTTTCTTCCATGTAATTAGTTCCACTAGATTCGTGGCAGAAGGATCCTGAGGATTGCAGGACCATAAACTCAACTTCCATTGTGTCGTGACTAGTCTCTTTTTAGTGTGTTTTGTTATATGGGAGTAGGAAGAAATGAATCGTAATTGGTGGTTAAAGCATTAGAAGACCAGAACTGATAGTGATTTCTAAATGAATCCAAGCAACTGTATGTTTCTCTACCAAAGAGAACAGCTTTCTCTTTGAAGTGACCTGAGCAGAAAAAGATAACCCCGTGATGTAGATTAGGACGGATAGGGCTGGAGAGAGGAGTCATGATCAGATGGCCATAAAACACCCAACGATGGAAAAAGAAAACCTGCAATAGAGGCATTTTAAGTGAAAGTTGCTCTGTGAAATGCACGCAGTAGAATGAAGCAACAGGTTACATCATCATACTTAGGCATGTACTCCAGAAGGTCTGAGAAGTAGTTTCATATCCTACCATTATGATAATAGTAGTTTAATATAAAGCACAGTATAAGGCTTCGAGAAGTCCTGAAAAATTTGAGTAAGTTAAAAATATTATTTACTTCATGTGTTAATGCTCCACTTAAGAATCATTTTTGCACCAAGTTGATAGAGGTTAAAGTGACGTGTTTTGCCCTGCCTCTGGTCAATCCAAGTTTCATCTCTAGCATCATGTGGTACCCTGAGCAACACCAGCAATGGCCCTGTGGGTCTCCCCAGTCCTGTCAGGGTGGCCCTAGAGTTTCCAGAGCATCACTGCTGTATGTGACACAGTTATTTGGTGATACCACAGGGTCTGGGCAGCGCCACCTCCTCAAGCCTTCACATGAAACAGCCAGTGCTGTTAGTTCATGATACCTGGGGAGCCCCAAATAAATCCTATTGAAACTTATTTGTGTCTGTTGTAAACTAAAACATATTTTAGATCACTGTATCACTGTCTTCCCGTTCATCATCGATTTGCTCAAGCGGGCCCCAGTAACATCTCCATATGTCCTGTCTCATGCTGTAGAGCCCAAGGGCATCTGCTTGCTCCAGGAACATAAAGAGCCTCAATCCATTCCGAATGAGGTGTATAATTGTTACTGGTATTTGGCATATCAAATACAACACGGGTAGCTTGTCAGGCTCTGCCGTGTAGGTAGCATACTCTTGTAGTCATCTCTAAGTCCAGCATTTATTGATGAACCGCATGGCCGCAAGTGGCCGTGCGAGCCAGGCTGTGATAGGCTGGACTGCTGGGTGGAGTTCTGATGAGAGAGAAGTCCGGATGTGGAAAATGGAGGCCCTCATGGAGTGGGGGGTCATCTGGCTTGTTGCAAGGCTCTGCTGGGGTGGCGGGCCAGGGCTAGAACCCGCCATCCCTCCTGGGCGCCTCGTGAGTGGCTGGGCACAGGGAGAGCAAGTAGCAGCTCTGCCCCATGTCTTTGAGTCTCTAGACTGGCATACCTGAGCCCGATTTAAAAAAAGACTGCTGCAGGGTGGAACTTGATGAACTGGGCTGTGATAGGCTGGTCTGCTAGGTGGAGTTCTGACGAGAGAGAAGTCCGGATGTGGAAAATGGAGGCCCTCATGTAGTGGGGGTCGTCTGGCTTGTTGCAAGGCTCTGCTGGGGTGGCAGGCCAGAGCTAGAACCCGCCATCCCTCCTGGGTGCCTCGTGAGCGGCTGGGCACAGGGAGAGCAAGTAGCAGCTCTGCCCCATGTCTGTGAGTCATATTTTAAATATTTGATATTTTTATGTTTTCAATGATATTTCCTAATATGTTCTATTTCTTTGACATTTTTTATTGTTTTAATTTTGGGACCACATTTTGTGGTACTAAGGGCTTATTGCCGGTTCTACAATCAGGGATCATTCCTGGTGGGGCTCAGGGACCATTTGGGATGCCAGGGATAGAACCTGGTTGGCTATATGCAGGACATATACCCCACCCTCCATACTATAACTCCAGATCAATTTGCCATATATTTTAACTATACTTTTTATGAGATTCAGAAATCCATCCATTCTTTAAAGTATTTCAATGTTTAATTAGCTATAGTACTTTATGTGTGTAGGTAGCTTTCTTTTTAGTTTTTAATTAGCCACAGTAATGCAAATAAGATCAACTGATAAGTAAAGTAAAATAACTGCTTTTATCCAACTGTGCAATAGTAGTTCTCTCTCTCTCTCTCTCTCTCTCTCTCTTTGTTTTTTGCTCTTTGGGTCACACCTGGCAATGCTCAGGGGTTACTCCTGGCTCTGCACTTAGGAATTACTCCTGGCGGTGCTCAGGGGACCATATGGGATTCCAGGGATCAAACCAGGGTCAGTCACATGCAAGGCAAATGCCCTCCCCTCTGTGCTATCACTCTGGCCCCTCTTCTTTGATTTGACTTGGATACAGTTTTAAAAATTAACCACTTGCCTGATTTGAATTTTGCTTATTTTACCCTATGTTAACATTTAGAGGTTACAGTATTAAATCTCCAACTGGAAAAATCACCCCCAAATTCATTATATTTGCCATTTATTTGACAGTAAGGAAAATTTTTGTTAAGCTTTTCTGCTTGGGTAAATTGTATGGTCTGATGAATTTGTTATGCAGAATTTGGTATACTTTTATAGGAAGCTTTCTTAAAAATAAAAGAAAGGTATTACTATTTCCTGCTATATTATGAAGGGTTTATTTGGGGTCTTTGCTAGCCTGGGGTTAACTAGTGGTATAGGTCCAAACCAGCTGAGTGTAAATGTCACATATAATGACAAGTAGGAAAACCATGACATTATTTGCATGTGAATGGGAGTGAAGGTGACTGGCTGTTGATTCATTGTGTGATGAATGTTTGCCCTTAGTGAAATGTTTCACCATCTGTGAAATTATAAACAATTTTTCTTACTGAACATGTAGACACCAACCCTAGGAGTATTTGCTTCTAAAGTGTTTCTCCAACTGGAAGACTGTTTTTGTTGATGTTGGTTTGTCTTTAACGCTTTCATAGGAGGCAAGGAAACATGAAATTTCTACTCATTTAGAGGAAGAGTTTCCTTTTATTGCATTTCTTTATGCTAGGGGCCTTGAGAGAGGAGCTGGACAGTATCTTCCAAGAAACCTTAGATTTCTTTATGCTAGGGGCCTTGAGAGAGGAGCTGGACAGTATCTTCCAAGAAATCTTAGTATATAAGGATATTTTACTCAGATTTCTTAGCAACTGTTTTTGAAGTTTCTATAAGAAATTAGATTTATTAATTTCTTATTGTTTTATGTTATTGAATCTCTCTATTGATTCATGCACTTTATAAAGTTAATACTTTTGTGGAAATCAGAGAATTTAACTCTGCAAACGCAAAGGAGTACATTTTTCTATGCATCCAAAGTGTTAACATTTGATTCCAAAAATATTCTATTCCTAATTTTTTAAATGGAAACATCAGTTAAGTCTATTAATTGGAAATTTTAGTTTTCTCAAGACCATGTTCCTCCACAGCCCTTTATTCAACTATTTTATAGTTAAAATATGGTTTTACAGGGGTAGGAGAGATAGTATGCAGGTAAGTACCTGCCTTCCATGTGATTGACTCCGTTTGATCCTGAGTCAGGCAGGAATGATTCTCGGGTGAAGAGACTCAAGAGCCTCAAGAATTGTTTTGGTGTTGCCCCAAAACAAAAACAAACAAATCCCTAAACATGGTTCTATGAAGCATTTGTAATTTTATGTGCATACATTTGTAAGTGCCCATGTGTCCATTAGATCTAGTAATTCTCCAGATTGTAACAGCAAAAGGAAGTTTATAAATCCTTTGATTAGCTCTTGGTCAACAATAAATTAGAATCTAGGTCACCTTTAGCATTCAGCAGCCAGCCTGAATTCTGAGCCTATTATGAAGCATGCTGGTTGTAGTTTGATCTGTGTAGAAGCAGCTCGGGTTTCTGTAGTCTATGAAAAGACACAACAAAACCGAACATCAGAGACCACATGGGAAGCCGCTGTCATATGCGTTCGAACACAGGCACCCCAGGACTTTTAAGAAGATGATACAGTTTGAGGCACCGCCACCCCTACCTACACCACAGGATGTCTTGCTGATTTGAAGAAATGCCACCAACTGCTCTTGACAAGTGCAAGGAGAGGCAAGGATTCCCACCTGGGAGGTCACTGGGCTTGATATCTTTCTTTCAAGAGATTGAGGAAAGACCAGCTCCCCTGGGCTATGTGAGGTCTATGTTTCAGTCAGTACCACCTGAAGAAGTCACTTGGATTTTGTTTTTCAAAAATGTACTGTCCAAGTTCATTTCCCTGAACTCATGCAATCTATTTCTGAGACAAAAGGAATATTTTTCCTTCCTCTCTTTGAGGTGATACTGTGACCCGGGTTAGGATCAGAGTTCGTCTGCAGCAGAATGTAAATGTAATGCAGCTTAAACTCAAAGGCCATCTGGAAAAAGGAAAAAAACAGGTTATATCGAATTGCAATATGAGGGGTAATCTGGCACAATTGTGCCTCCACTTTTCATCTCAAAGGATTTTTTGATAATTTTGCATGGGGTGGTCTGAGACTGAGAAGCAGATCAGATGTAAGAGCATAATTATTAGTGAGTCTGTGACAAACCCAATTCTCAGTCTTACCCTCAATGAGTTGGTGGTACTTTACTTACCCTGTTGTTGCATGAGAAAAATAAACCCATTTGTTTTCAAGACAAAGTCCTTATGCTTTTATGTCAAATGTCCTAGAGTTTGAGACTAACAAAATATATATCTTGAGGCCAGAATTGGCCCTGGGGTCATCAGTTTGCTCTATACTTGGATCATTATCAATGGCTATACTACTTGGTAAGCTCTGTGTATGTAGTAAGGCCTTGGTAAGGCCTTGTATGTAGGAGCTCTTTAATCTTCATCATAACCTTTTGAAATAGATATTATCCTGTTTTGCTTATGTTTGGTGCATATATCTCATATAGGTTCATATAAAATACATATTTGTGTGAATTCATATTGATATTAATTCAGAGCTGCTACTGGCTGTCCCTGTGCTGATCATGAGGTATCCGGGAGGGAAGGCGAGTTTTAACCCTAGCCCGCCATCCCAGTAGAGTCTGCAAAAAGCCAGAGGAACCCCCCACACCATCGGGCAACTATCTTCAGCATCCTGACTCCACAGATTGTCAGAATTCTACCCAAGAGAAAAGTCAATCTCTCCCCATTGCAGTTCATCAGTAAATGCACGAACTGAGAGCCTACAACCAAGAGTATCCCACCCGCACAGCAGAGCCTGGCAAGCTACCCATGTCATATTTGATATGCCAAAAACAGTAACAATATAGACCTCATTCCCATGACCTGAATGAATGGTTTGAGGCTCTTGGTGTTCCTGGAGCGAGCAGATGCCTTTGGGCTACACTAGCACACAACAGGACGTATGGAGATGTTACTGGTTCCTGCTCGAACAAATTGATGAACAACTGGAAGACAAGTGATACAAGTGATGAATTCATGTATATAGTTGCTACATGTGTTGGTAAGTATGTGTGTATTTGTTTAGTATGTCTGTTTTTCCATTCATATATCAACAAGTATTTAGGTTTTCTGTCTTAACTATTGTGAACAACAGTGAAACAAGGATACAGATACCTCTTCAAGCTGTTAACACTAATACAGATTTAATTTTATTGGTGTATTTTTCCAGATGTGGAATATCTGATTGTTATTATAGTTTATTATTATTATTATTGTTATTATTATTATTATTATTATTATTATTATTATAATGGTTTGAGGCTCTTTGTGTTTCTGTAGCTGGCAGATGCCCTTGGCCTATCTAGCATGAGACAGGACATATGAGATGTTACTGGTGCCCGCTTGAGCAAATCGATGATCAACGGGAATTCAAGTGATCAAGTGATTATTATTATTATATTATTATCATCATCATCATTATTATTGTGGAGCTTCAGTACTTTTTCTTAGTGTCTGTATCAATTTACATTCTTTTTTTTTTTTTTTTTTTTGCTTTTTGGGTCACACCCGACAATGCTCAGGGGTTTCTCCTGGCTCTGTACTCAGGATTACTCCTGGCGGTGCTCGGGGGACCATATGGGATGCCGGGAATCGAACCCGGGCCAGCACGGGCCGGCCACGTGCAAGGTAAACGCCCTACCCACTGGGTTATTGCTCCGGCCCCTCAGTTTACATTCTTATAAAGGCACATTTGTTAATTTTTCTCTATATGAACAAGGCACATTCTTCTTTTTTTCTCTATATGCTCACCATCATTGTCCTTTTTATTTATTTAAAAACATTTTTTAGTTTTGGGGTGCAACCAGCAGTGGTCAGGGCTCTTCCCTAGCTCTGTGCTTTGTGATAGCTCCTCTTGTTCTTTCTATGATAGCTGTTCTCATAGGTATGAAATGATACCTCACTGTACTTTTCATTTGTTTTTCTCTGATGATTAGTGAGTTAGGCACTTTTTATTTGGCTATTTGTATGTGTTCTTTGGGGAAAAGGTCTGTCTCTTACCCATTTCTAACTGTGCAATTTGTTACTTTTCATTCTTCTATTTTGTTTTGTTATTTTCTACTGTTGGGTTATATACATTCCTTATATATTTTGATTATTCTTTGTTTTGGAGCTACATCTGGCAGTACTCAGAGCTTACTCCTAGCCTTGTACTCAGGGATCACTCCTGATGGATTTGGGGTCCATATGTGGTGCTGAGAATCGAACCCAAGTTGGGCACACACAAGGCCAGCACCCAACCCGTTATACCACTGGTCTGGTTTCTATATGGTTTCTATATTTTGATTATTAATCACTTATTAGACATATGGTTCACAAAAATTTTCAACCATGCTGTAGACTTCACTTGATCACTTGACATCCCATTATTCATTGATTTACTCGAGTGGGCACCAGTATCATTTCCATTTGACCCTATCACGTGCCAGTGTAGCCCACTACCTTTGTTTTTTATTTTCTTTATTACAAAAAAAACCTTTAGATTTTGATGTTGTCTCTCTCTAATTTTCGTGTTGCCTATGCTTTTAATATTATATTCAGATAAATAATTTCAAGGATCAATGTCCAAAAGCTTTTCTAGTTGCCCCAAGGGTTTTAAACTTGGTGATAAATCATTAATTTTGTTTTTTCAAATAATTACTCTAGTCACAACATGGAAAGTACAAATTGAGGACATTGCTATTTAAGTGGTGACTTTAGAAGAAGGAGGACCTTAAGGGCACTAATTATGATAATCTAGAAGGGGAACAGTGCCTTGAAATGGGATCCTGAGATGTGATTGATGTTAAATGACGCAGAAACATTTAAGATGCAGAATATCAGAAATGGTGACTAAGTGTATCAATGCAGGGAATGAGAGAAAGCTGATAAAAATTGAGATTGATGTTTCTCATTATTTTCTGATTATGTGGGTAATGAAACCATTGACAAAGTTTCTGGGTTTGGCAAAACTGACTTTAAAAGATCTGGAAATAAAGTGATCAGGTATGGGTAGATTGAGTGTATAAGATATACCAGTTGGCCTGCTTGGCTCCCTAGTGGGAATTTTCAGAAATCAGTTGGTCATGTTTACCTCATGCTCTAGAGTCACTTATACTAGAAAAAAAATAGAATACATATGGGAAGTAGCATACTCTTTCTCAAAGTGTATTAGCTCCAGACATTGTTATTTGCTAAATGCGGTCCTCCTAGGACCTGCCATGGTGTCTCTGTGAGGAGATGGGAACTCTACCATTATGCTGAATCCACATACCAAAAGAAATCGCGATGACTAGAGAATCATCGTCCCCTGAATAGCCTACATCTGCTTCTGATGATGTATTCTTTGAATTCAAATGGAATAATTTCAGTGACAGAATGTTCATCTATAATTTAAGAGACAGAATGTTCATCTTTACTCAATAGGAACTCTTCAAGGGATTGAGTAGATGTATTGGGATTATGGAACAGAACCTGAACCCAGGTCTCAGGATTTGATTTGACCGCACTAGCAGTTGGCTAGTTTGGTCCTTGTTATAGCTAAGCTATCTCTCTCACTGTTTCTTTCTCTCTCTCTCTGTCTCTCTCTCTTTCTCTGAGGCCATCTGTTTGTTTTAGAAAAACAAAATCGTAAAGAGCAAACTACTAACCGAAAGAAGTCAAAGTCCTAATGGAAGTCAGCTATAACCAGCCAAAATGCTTCCCCATAATTATCTTCTGTACAACTGATGTGCAAGACTTAACTATTTTCCCTCTGTTGGAAGTACCTAACACAGGAAGAGGGATAGTCACAACTTTGCATCCACTAACTGTCAATGATTACTTAATATCTCTATTTAGGCAGCTCAAATGTGCTTGCAATTATTTTCTTTTGATGTACCTGAAAGCAGAAAGTAGAGAAAGTAATTAAAAGTATCTGGAACTTTATTTAGAATTACAACTTGATCTATGCTACCTGCACGGCAGAGCCTGGCAAGCTACCCATGTCGTATTTGATATGCCACATACCAGTAACAATTATAGACCTCATTCCCATGACCTGATGGAATGGTTTGAGGCTCTTTATGTTCCTGGAGCAAGCAGGTGCCCTTGGACTCTACTTGCATGAGACAGGTCATATGGAGATGTTACTGGTGCCCGCTTGAGCAAATTGAAGATGAATGGGAAGACAGCGATACAACTTGATCAAGATTCACATGATAGTTAATTAAGTTTCTGATCAATGATGATCAAATATATGCTTTCAATCACTATTAAAAAGTTGATAGGAAATGTGATTACTTTTTTCTACACTGATATTTCATTAAGCTTCGGCTGTTGGAACTGATAAAAAATCATTGCCTTTCAAAGTAGGATTAATTGTGGATGTGTATTCACACAAAAGGATTTTTTATTACCTCTGTTGGATTCTGATTAGCTATGATTATGTTCAATTTAATGTTTTCCATATGTTCTTGCTATTTCAAAGTTTAGTCTGTACATTTATTTTCATCGCCAGCTGTGGAAGTCCAGACCCCATGAGGCAGTTTCAAACCAAATTCTGAATATTCTGGTGTCCTGACCACCAGAATAGCTTATTTTAGTTTGGTTTCATTTTTCATGGCAGGATGTTTGAGTAGCTATGATAAGAAGCTTCATATATCCTTTATCTTTATGATTAGAACCATTTTTCTTGTGCTAAGTTGATTTACAGTTTGAAGCATTTTAGCATTTCATGGGTCTCAAAATAAAGATGTTTATCACAGAAAGTTTATATGAAACCATTTAAACCATGATGTTTTCCAAGTAGCTTTATATTTTGGTCAAAGGACCCATCTTAATGAGAGGAACATCAATTGATAAGTATACAGACAAGAGGAAAAGTTCTTTTGAAATTTTACCACTAGACCTAAAAACATAGGTCATTCTTTCCTGAGTCTTGTGAATATATTGTCTATCTTTAAATGGTGCTGGTTATTCTTGTGTATTCACTCTTAGACTGTGGTTATGTGCTTTATTTTCCTCAGGTGGACAGTTTTGTGTATAAACAGGTAGACCACCAATAGTCAAATAATACCAAAAGTATGTACCTGTAGGGTTCCAAGCTGCTGAATAAGGGTCACCTTCTTCACACATCTGTTACCATGCACATATTTGTTCTCTTGTTATATATTTACATTAATAAAATCAGTGATATTCCAAGCATAGCTCTTTCGATTCATCTTTGGGAGACCTGAATAGCGTTCTCATCCTGCTTTCATAGGGCCCAGGACTCCGAGGCATGTGTTAATTAATGCAGGGAGAACAGTGGAGTTGAAGAGATGTGCCCGGAGGAGGAGGTTCTTTGTCCTTTTAGCTATTTCTTTGTTGTTCTTGAAGGAATCCAGAGTTCTGACCTCTGTCAATGATCCAGAGTCAGGGACGCTGTCTCGCTTGCCAAGGCATCGAAAATCAGATGGGCTGGACATGTAATGCAATTAGGAGATGATCCATGGACCCAACTGGATCTCATGGGACTCAAAAGATCACGTGGTTGTCCACCTACAAGATGGTCAGACTTCTTTGTCAAGTCCCTGAATGAACGGTTTGAGGCTCTTTGTATTCCTGAAGCAAGCAGATGCCATTGGGCACATGATCAGGTCAAATGGAAATGTTACTGGTGCCTGCTGAGCAAATGATGAATAACGGGATGTCAAGTGATCAAGAGATCAAGTGAATAAAATCAGTAGATAAAACATAGACTCTACACTAAAATGACACATAAGTCTGTATATATTGAGAAAAATTTGAGTCACAAAGGCTGAAGCCTTCTAGGATTAGTGCAATTAGCATGACAAAGAAATGAGCACTGCCTTCCCTTATAAAGGGGTGATATATGCAAAAAAGAAGGTGAAAGTAATATGAAAAAAGGTCAAAGGCTGAGGACAATAAGAAATTCTGATGGTAAGAGAAGTGGCTTAAAACGAGGTTAGCCATGAAGGCAGAGGCCTGATTCTAAATCACTTTAGATGTAATGCTAAGGCTGTTGGCTTTTATCTTCAAGTGCTGGCATTTATTTTTATAGGGAATCATCAGCCTTGTATTTGGGAAGGGCAGATGAAGATGGTACACCTGGAGAAGAGCCGGTAGTAGTTGCAGGCACTACTGTGCATGATGGAAAGAGCATGGAGGGAGGAGCTGGTTTGCAGAGAGCAATGAGGGATGGATGTATGTAGTGTGAAGCTCTCTTAGGACTCCCAAGCTGAGATGTCTCTCTGTGACTGTGACAACTCAGTGGAGAGATCTAGGCTCCGCAGAGAAGGACAGAATTGGTATTTGAAGCTTTAGGAATTCAGTGCTACTTTGAGTTTTATTATTTATCATGAATTTCTATTAACTCTGGTTCAAGGTTATTGAATTTGTAATAGAGTAGAATAAATGGTGGCTAAAATGATGGCATTTTGAAATTTATTCATCCCCACCCACTTTCAGGAAAAACAAATGTATCTGGGAGTTAGAAAACATCATCTTTCAGAATTTCCTGTCAAGAGGGTTTGCCAAAGAGATTTCTAGCCCCAAATTATTTTTAAAGAAAAGTCATTGTTATCTCTGTTTCATAATAAAGAGAGATAATTAAAACTCTCAGATTCAAAATAGCAAATGACTGCAATTCAGCGTGTATTGTGGGAACTGTGAAAGGAGCTTTGCTTCACTAAAATCCACAAATAATACTAACACATCGTAGCCTCTTCACCCTTCTACCCTGTGACTCTAACATGGGGATTTCTCGTCTGAGAGTACCTGCTGTGCCAAATTCAACTTCTACATAAAGAACAGGACTAAATAAGAGTAATAGACAATCAAGAATCACACTAGAGGTTCTTGATTCAACTGTGTCATAATTTGAAAGAGGCATCTGAAGGCATTTCAGTGCCTTTCTTGAAGGTTGTACATGTGCCCTTGATAGATCAAGGTCAAAGAAGTGCAATTCAACCACCCCCCCATCCAGCTCTTCCCAATTTAAAACCTCATGCCAATGAATGCACAGTTCATTTATTATTCAGTAAACATATATTTTGACATTCAGAAGCATTGTTGCCTCCAAATACTGATAAATACACATGTATAGTAACTACAACTTTATTGCCAAGATATAGGGACAAATAAAAGAAGACGAAAGAGCATTTTTTAGACAATGCTCTGCATTTTCCTCCTTAATTGAAAATAGACAGTATGTTATCTCTCTGGCTACATGTCCCATGTTTAATTGTAATAACGGCCGTCAGGATTCATCATAAGGACCAAATATTGCCTATGGTTTAATAAGGAAGAGGTGCTCCTTTTTGTCCCTTTTGGTAAAGTGGATTTTGAAGCCATCTTATAAATGTTTCAGAATAATTGTCATTTTTCTGCTCAACTGAACAAAAAATATGTAGCTAAAAGAGGAAAATGAAGGGAAGATGGTTATGTCCTCTCTTATTTTCTTCAGTTAATTTTCTCTAATGCTTTTGAACAAGGCTCTCCCAGCGAGACAGAAGCAGACAGCTGGGTTTGGTTGAGAAATGGTAAAGGTAGCACTTTGTAATTGTATAACTCACGGTGGTATAATAAAAATATTTTAAGAAAAGAAAAAAAAGAATTTTTGCATCAATAAACATCAGGAGGACTAGTCTGAAAAAAAAAAAAAAAAAGATCTATGTCCTCAAGGATGGCAAATGAAAACTGTTTAATAAAGGCCTCTCCCTCTCATTAAAAAAAATAAAGGGAAAAAAAAGAAAAGGTAGGACTGTTTGTTGTTTTGAACTTTGGTAGACTCTCACCTCTGATCTGTATTTTGTCCCTCATTCACATGTAGAGACTGGACCAGGTTGTCTTTAATGGATCCTTGTAATTCTGTTTTCCTACAGTCAAGTTACACAGTTTTCTCACTCCTTTAGACTTCTCACACATTTTCTTATCCTATCTAATGTGTTGCAACATACTGTCAGTCTATCTGGTCAACATTAACTTATGATTTATTATTTATTAACTTGGTGCCAGCCTCTCCCTTAGATGCTTTTTGGGGACAGTCGTCTCCTACTTGCATTATTGTCGCATCCCCAGAGAATTGAGAACCTTCAATACTTGTGACTTCCATTTGTTTGCCTCTACTAGATGAAGTCTTCCTTCCAGCTTTACAAATGAAATGAAATGATTATCCACTTCTGCTACAGTCCCTGAGAAGTGTAAACATGGCTTCTGAGTAGCTCAGGATGCCTCTTTTTTTAGTCTTGGGTTAACAAATGAAAAACAAGTTGAGCAAATTCTGACACATGTAAAACCTACATGTTTCCTAAAAATGTTTGGATCTGAATAGGAACTACAATAGTAATAGAAATGAATACTCCAAGAGGGAGCTGGTAAGACTTGTCCTGTATGCAAGAATTCAAATAAGAGTTGAAGTAAAATATATCTACACACAATAATCCTATTTTTTCATTTGATTCTTTCATTTACAAAAATGGCAGTCAATGACGTTTAAGGTAGTGAAAGCATATGTCTCCTCCACACATATCAGAAATATTTAGTGTGTACATCTGAGGACTTTACACTTCATATGTACATTATCTATTGCCTCATCAAGCAGTTCTCTTAATTACGCTTTTATATGTGCTTTGTGCAGCCAGGCATTGATCTTTCAAGTACTGTTGTCTGGTTCAAAGACACATAATTAGGCAGAAAGACCCAGTAAGTCAGATTCAATGGAATTATTCAAATGCTCTGTGTATATAAAATTGTTCACCTAGAATGAATTTATCTGGATAAAGGTGCTTTTCAATATGCAGAGACTTTTTTAAAATTTCTATTCCTCTCCATTATTTATTGATATTTTATGCATTTCTGGGACATTTACAAATTGCAAATCTTCTTCTCTGCTTTGCTATGAAACTGCTTCGTGCTTTCCAGCGGGCCTGTTAATTGGGGAGCTCTTCTTCCATGAGACCAAGAATCAGTGGTTCTTTATTAGCTCATTGTGAGCTTGAGGATATTCCCATGGGGGTTTGGAAGAGGAGTTGCATTGGGGACTCCTGCTCTCCCTCTCTTTTACAAACCATCACAGTCTAGAAGTACTTTGAGAACTGCAAGAAGAATTGAATAGGCAGTTTACAATAGCATCCCCCTGGTACTAAGGAGCCTTTTTGCATTTTCCCTTTATCTCTTAGCACTTTCAATTCCTTTTACTTAAAGAACCTTTCTCCTCTAGGACAAAACAGTCCTTTTAGGGATTTAAAAACAAATAATTGAATTTTGCCTTGCATTGCTGAAAATCATGAAGGGAACACTGTTTATTTTTCTAGGAGGCATTATCCTGGTCTATAGGTGGTGATGGGAAAATTCTTTAAATTTTCTTTCTTGCAAATGGAGCTATCAGTGGAATATTTGTTCCTCATTCATATATAAGTGCACCATCATCATGTGTCCTATAAGTATCTGAATTTACCTTCTAAGTGGCCTGAGAAATTATCTCTAATCATAAACTTCTTGGGGATTTGCAGAGTTTGAAACTGAGGTATAAAATAGAGGGAAAACTGCAGGTTCTGTTTTCAGATTCTTAGGATGTTAGATTCTTCATTGTTCTGTGATTGTTTTTATTCCAAATGACATTCCTTTCCGGAATACTGCTATGTCAATATTCCTTTCTAGCATTTTCTTGAGGTATATTTTCATCTGTCTGATTAGCCTCTGCTTTGCTCCTGCGGCTGTTCTGATGTAAGTGCTTTGAGTAAGCAGTAAGCTCAACACTCCAGCAGGCTGTGTTGTTGATGTTTTTAGGCAGGACTCTTAATAGCTCTTACATCAGAATGATTTTCTGTCTGACTGATTTGGCTAGTTTTTCTTTAAAAATGCATTGACTGTCTCTACAGACGTTTATATATCTGTTTATCTCTGTATGTATATATATATATATATATATTTGTCTGTGTTTGTGTGTATAGATATATGCATAGATAAATAGGTGATAATCACCCAAAACAAAGGCCAAATGCAGACAGAACACTCAACGCCTTCCCATTATTTTATCAGTCTGTTTCTAGTTTGCCATTCATCTTGTACTTGAGCTAGTAGAATCACCCTGAGCAGCCTGGATATTTGGCAGTGATCATACATGGAGGCTCCTTTAGACTGACAAGGATGAAAAGTACAAGTGATCAGACCATGAATGCCCACTCAACTCATACCTGATTAGTCATTATAATGGGGAAAACTTAGCAATAATATTTTCAAGCACTGAAATCCATTTCTTCTATGTTTTTCTTGTCCTTTTGCTAGAAAAGGGTAGACTTGGTTTTCGCACTTCTCATATAAGAGACCTGTGAAATGGAAGTTAAAAGTAACTGCACAGATTGATTTGAACAAAAAAGTTGTTTTGTGGGTAATTATCAAAAAGAAGAAGGTTCACTTATATATAATATATAATATATTATAATTATTATTATATATTATAATATATAATAATATATATTATATATAATATATTATATATATATATCTCACTAGATCACTAGACATCCCGTTGTTCATCGATTTCCTCGAGCAGGCTACAGTAACATTTCCATTTGACCCTATCTCGTGCCACTGTAGCCCAATGGCATCTGCTTGCTTCAGGAATACAAAAAGCCTCAAACCTTTCATTCAGGATCTTGACGAAGAAGTCTGACCATCTTGTAGGTGGGTGGCCACGTGATCTTTTGACATCCCATGGGATCCAGTCAGTAACGGTTCTAGTCCAGCGGTCCTCTCCAAATCGCAGTACATATCCAGCCCATCTGATTTTCGATGCCTTGACAAATGAGACAGCATCCCTGACTCTGGAATGGCGATGGAAGTTGAAGGTCCGGATTCCTTCTCTCATTTGAGTGAGACATGATATTCCAAGCATAGCTTTTTCGATTCCTCTTTGGGAGACCCAAATAGCATTCTCATCCTGCTTTTAGGGCCCAGGTCTCCCAGCGTATATTAATGCAGGGAGAATGGTGGAGTCTCTAAGTAAAATTAAGTGAAAGTAAAGAACAATTAATAGATGGTTTCCTCTTCTCTTTGGGACATGAAGAACCGAAGCAAAGAAACCAACAAATCACAACACAATTCTTGAACTCTTTGAAAAATATGATTACCAGAAGATGGGGGAAAGGAGTGTAAAAGATTTAAGAGGACCTCTCTGATAAAAAGTAATAGACTAGAACTTTTCTTGGTGTTGGAGCAGTGAGGCTCCAATGGAAGTTTACCCTCAATTTATTACTGTAAACCAATGACAAATTTTTAATTTAAATAACTATATAAATTAAAGCTATTTAAGACACGAGAAGTAGAAGAAATATTGATCCTAGATTATAAACTCTACTGGAGAGTAGAAAATTAGGATATTATTTGGCTTTAGTTATAACACTCGGCATAGTAGCTATAGATTGCAGTTTCAATGTAAAACTCACTGAAAGGTAAAACTCACTGAAATTGTTAACTGTACTCTGGGTAAGTGACTATCCCTATTCTTAGAGGACAAAAGGCTTACTGTACATAACCATTTATGGAAAATGCATATGAAGCATACCTGCAAGAGGTTCAGGGGGGAAAAATGAGAATTAGGAAGAGTGAATGACAAAGCAAATAGGGTAAAATGATAAAATTAGGGTAATCCAGTCAGAGGGCCGGTGGTCATTCTTCATTCCATATTTGCTCTTATATTAAGTATTGACGTTATTTATATGTCATGGCTATTTACATAATGAGAACAGAATTTTCAGGGCACCAAAACAGCTTCTAGGTTGTTCAAAGACGGTCTTGTCATTTTGTCCAAAGGCATTGTATGACACTTTCAGGCTCATCCTGCTGTCTCTGGGTCATTGTCATTCAAGGGCCTCTCTCCAGACCTTACTCATTCTGGGAGAGGAGATTGTACATGACATTTCCAAAATTTGCTGGGTCCAAGGTGAGAGATCATAGTGATCTGTGACCATGTTTCAGTAATTCTTTGAGATGATGATTGATTTAGCAATTGAATTATTGATATTCTATATCTCACAAGGTAGAAAAATTTGGTAAGAAGTCAAAACTATGGTTACTAAAGAATTTGGCATAATTTTGTGCCTAGTTTACTTAAAAACTGTTTCCTCATTGAGCTGATGTGAGGGAATTAAATAAAAAGGCAAGATTTGTATCTCCTTTTGAGAGGGTTTTTGTCACTTTCAAGTTAAAATGTAGTGGATTAAAAATTTTACTGAGTCTATGCACTAAAACTAAATGGTCCAGAGACAGAAAGATAGTACACAGATAGTACACTGGATTGGTAATGCACTTGCTTTGCATTCGGCTCACTTGAGTTGGATCACCAGCACCCTAAATGGTCCCCCAAGCACTGTCAGAAGTCCTTGAGGGCAGAGTCAAGAGTAGGCCCTGAACATGGCTCAGTGTAGTCCTGAAAACAAGTAAACAAATTATAGGAATGAAAAGGGCTGAAGGGAATAAGAATTGTATTTACTTGGTGAGGATGGATCTCAGGTTTAGACGTGTAACGATGATACTAGTAATGAGTAACGTTTATGTCATGGTTTGGGGTCCACTGTTCTAAACCCTCCTGCGGATCAGCTCATTTAATCACTGTGCTCATTGTAGAGATGAAGAAACAGTCACATAGCTATAATTTGCTCAGTTAATGAATGGTAATTACTCCAAATTTGTACTAAAATAAATTGACTATGAGATTAAGGGCATTTAATATAGAATAAATGAATGCGTCTGGAATAGGCCTTCTCACAGGCAAACTTTCATTTAGAAAATCTCAAAGATGTTGACTCGGTAACATAGCGGACTGAAGCATTTAGACCACTGTGTTCCATCCCAGCTTTGAAATTGGCAGGTGACAGTTGGGGTCTTGTGAGCTATTAATGGAATAATAGACATTCTTTGGGGAAATGAGTTTCTTAAACAAGTGTGATTGGCAAGCAGGACATGTTCTCAGTACATTAAAAGTACCTATTGGTGTTGGGAGCTTATCTAGAAAATTATATTTTAGGTCATATTTTATGTTTACTGAATTTCTTAACTGTAAAATGTTTTCCATAAGCAAAATGTATTAATAGTGATCTGTGTATTAATTAAGGAAGACCATAAGATGATCTAATTAGAAGAGAACACTTACAAAAAATGCTCAGGAATTCTTATTAAAACACTTGCATTTTATTAATGATAAATAATAATAAAAATAATAATAATAAAATACTTATTAAACAACTCTAAGAAAGGTAGCCATTAGACTATAGGTAATCAATTACACTGAATAATTATTTGGGCCTATATGCATAATGACACACATAGTTATAGCATTGGGTCATATGTCCCATTGCTCCCTTACTGTTGGATTTTAATAAGTTGTAGTAACTGAAAATAGATCTAGGAGAAGCCATAGTAAATTTCATGAAGGTCATTGCCCTGTTGTGAATGTGGAAAGAAAGCGACTCTGTGGGGAGGGAGGGAAGATGGCCACAAAGTCCTAATAGGCCATTTCTGTCTTCTCCCTGTGATTGTCCTCAATCACTTGGCAATCACAGTGCTATTAGGAGCACCTTGACCGAAGACACTCACATGCTTAGATGTGCCATTAACAGCACTGACAGGAAGTATTGAGGTTGTTGAAGGGTTGATGGGTATTGAGAGCCATGAATTAGAAGATGGCTTGTTCTCATCACAAGCTTAAATGCCCAGCTCTGAGAAGTTCAGACAAGAATAGGAACTGTATCTGTGTGAATATCTAATTCTTTTGTCTTCTGTAGCTCTTCCTATACATGCAAGTGCATTGGGTCTAGTCAATAATAAACTACAGTTTATTATTGACTAGTACTAAAACTGAAATTTGGCATGTCCTGGATGATAAGCTATAGAGTGGCTTATGCTCCATCTTTCTCCAGACTTTTTGTTCTCTGCCCACTGCTTCCCTATCATATTGAGGCAGGATTGGGTTTAGACTCGTTGTTGGAAGTTTACTTTCATGACCAGTTAAGAATTGGAAATCTAGGTCAGATACTTTGAAGCTGTATTTTAATACTGATTTCCTCAAGTTTCATTTAGATCGCTCCTGCTATCTGCCAAAACGGTCACTGAACACCTGTCCCTAATGTATAGGATCTGGAGGATATGTTTTCAGATTGTTTCCTCATTCTCGATGACAGTGGAGAGATATATGTATTTCTGTTCCCTATATGTGTTAAATTTGACAGTCGTTTTGTAACAATTTTCCCAGGAAAGAACACGGAGGGGGAATAGCAAAATTCCAATTAAGTGCCCCTTAAAAGTATTGACTTGTAAGATTCTCAGATTATTTACTGAGGAAAAGAATTTTAAAAAATCATGAATTATAAAAATGAAAGATTTTTTCTGTTTGGAGGAGTAAGTTTATAAATCTTACTGATATCATAATTTAAAATTAGATACCACATGGTGGTAGAAAGTATTTTTTTATTTAAGAAAAGGCAAAACTTTCTCTATGTGTTCTCACAGATATCTGAGAAGAGCGAAAGCATTATGAGACCTTGTAAGAAACTCCTGATCGTCAAATTATTACCCACTCTAAAAATTCAACTCATCATGTAGGAAAGTGTCTTGCTATAAGGAGAAATGCTAAGCTTAACCAGGGGATGCTATTTGTGAGAAAGACTGTTTTCAGCACTATTAAGATAACATGGCACGTGGTGCCTGAGAGATAATCCAGTGAGTGGGGTGTTGGCCTTGCATGTGGACAGACCCAGGTTCGAACCCTGGCATCCCATATGTTCCCCTGAGTACTGCCAGGAATAATTCCTGAGTGCAGAGTCGGGAGTAACCCCTGAGCATTGCCAGGTGTCACCCAACGAGCAAAAAAAAAAAAAAAAAAAAGAAAGAAAGAAAGATAATATGACACCAATTTAAGTTTATGGCTTGACCATTTTTGTAATCCATGAAGAACATTCCTCCTCTCATTTTCTTTATGTCTACTATTCTTAAAAGCATCTAAAGAAGCAAACAGGAAAAGGAAGAGAATAGGATTAAGAGGGCAAATTGTGCTTACCGAGAAACAGTGTTTCTTTGATGTAATGATCTGAAATAAGTGAAAATGAAAGGAATATAGTATTTCATGGACTCAATTCACCTTTTTTAATTAAACAGCTCAAATTCATCCCATTTTTAATATATCAAATTTTGGGAACAGAAAATAAAGGAGGTTATAACTTAATCTCTCAAAATGGATTATCCAGGCCAACTTTAGGACACACTAATGTACTGGGCAATTAAAGGCTACATTCTAGACTGGAAAAAATGCTCTATGGATTATTTAAAAAATGGAAATGAAGACATGCCATCTTAGAAAGAAATGACTAACTCCTATTTTGATTTTCACAGAAATTACTTGAGTTAGTGAAGTATTTGATGTTACTATGGAACCAAGTAACTTCATCATTGAATTATGCAGTAAATTAGTGTAATGAAATTCCTATCAGCTTATTGATACACATTACCTTGTTGACAAATGTCCTGTAATCAGGAACCTTCACTCTTTCCCGAGGGTGAGAAGGTTCAGGGAGCAAACTGTTGGGCTCATTATCACTGATGAAATAGGGCCAGTTTGTGGTTCGTTGTATTGTCTTTGATTGAACTGGAACAATACTTCCAGAGAATCCTCTTCTTTTGCTACAGATTCTTTTGCATTTTAATCCCTGTCAGGTCTTTTCTAAACTGTGCGTAATTGGGTACATGTATGACAACAAACACATCCACTCTGACACCTGCCATTTCAAAAAAATAAAGTGCAAGTAAAGAAGCAAGAATACTGAAATAGACAGATGTATTTATTTTGACAAGTGTGATTCATTTTAATTATTAATATTTCACAGTCTACTAGTAACTGTCTTATAGGCTATTTTGTGAATGCAACATCTGATAATATGTCATTACCACATTAGCATTCCTCTATATGATTAAGGCTCTCATCAGAATAGGGGTTGACTTTCATTTTTAGTGTGAATTACCATGAAATCAGAGAAAAACATGAAGATGGGAATTAAAAATAGTATGGCGTTTATATTAAGCTTGTCATCAGCAATGTTTAAAACTCTTCCTTATTTCAATCACAGTGAAATCCTGAAAGCTTAATACAAGAAGCTCCAATGTTAAAGAATTCTTTGATTGTTTCCGTCATTTACTTGTCTAAATTTCCTACATATGGGGTTGAGCTTATTTAGTTTTGTTTTTAAGACATTTGCATTTTGTCCTTTGGAAATTTATAACAATATCACTTTGTGTTTTTCAGTTCAGCAGATTAAGCTATGAAAGCAAACAAGCTGATGAAAAGCTAGAGTTGATCCTTTCTGATTTTTAATGGTTAGTTAGTGAAGACAGAGAACGTGAGGAATTTCTCAGCAGTGATTGTCTCCCTTTCCTTCACACAATAAAAAAAAGTCCTTTTCAGTATACACCATCTAAGTCGAAGTATTCTGGTTCTGCATCTCTTTGACAAACTCAAGACAGTACGATGAAGACATGGAAGGAAGAGAATCCCCACCCCCCCATTTCTGCCACCCTTTCAGACACTGAAAAATCTGATTTTGCTTTAATTTGTACTCAGCGGTGTCAGCTCTGTCAGAGGAAAGGGCATCCCTGCTGACAGTAATCATTATAACTCCAGGAGGCCAGCGGAGATAAATATACTATAAGCCATCTTCAGAGTGGGTCAAACTTGTCCTGATACTTTTGAGGCCTAGGGTAGTTTGCAAAAAGATTTACTTCATCAGATGAGTTTCTTTCACTATTGTCTAAAGATGTACTTGTCTGGGATCATTTCATAGAACAATATCAATTCTGCACATTAAAATATCGTTCAAATAGTATTAAAAGTTATGTTTGTTGAAAGCCTTAATTTCATGTGCAAATTTATGCCTTTGTTTTGCAAATAGGATACCCATAAATTAAAAATAAATAAAAACATAGATCTAGAAACATTAAACACCCTATGTAAATTTTATTGACATTTCCTTCTAATCTCTCATGACTAAGTAGAATCTTACAGAATTAATTGAAAACCAGATATGCATTTGATATGCATATTGTCTAGTATCTAGATTTTGGGTCATTTTTTTGCAATTAGAAAGGAATTTCTAAATCCTGCAAAAGAAAAGCAAATAGCACCATGCCAACATCTGCTCTAGGAATTAAATTGTGTTGCTTTTCACTGGTGCTTTTTTATATTATTGTTTCTACCTCCCCTTCTTTGTTCTCTGTGTATGGCCTACTGTAACCTTTTATAAAATTTTCTTGGGGTGGCAATTTCTTTATCGTGTCCCAAGATTGTTGAGTAACAAGGAAAAAAAATCATTCAACCTTGTTTAACTAGAATGGGCATTTGCACTGTTACAATTGAACATGATTCTGGTAATGAATATCACTCCCTGAAAGAATGTTTTTATTGTATTTTCATCTGTATTGTTTTTATTGCAGTCAGAGATAAAATTAAACACCTAAATGTACATAGTTTAACATGCTTTATGCAATCCTTCCAGGGCACTGCTTTTTTCATTTTGCCTGGATGGATCTTTTCTTTTTATAGATCTGAGTCAAATAAGCCTGATGATGTAGCTTATAAATTTTCCTTTTTAAAGTGTCAGAATAACATAGAAAAATAATAGGTGAGAACCCTCACACTGAAAAACATATTTGCATGGTATAATTATGGCTATGTGTACCAATAAAGACGTATCACTGACAGTGAAATAATTTTAAAACTAGAGGAAAGAGCACCAGTTTAGAATAAATGGGCATCAGATCAGTGACAGTCAGATTGCTGACAAACACTTGCAGAATTCCTACTGTGTACCTTCACCAATCAACTCCATGGTCAGGAATCCAACTTGATGTAATTAGAGGGGGACCTCCTACTGGTTTTGGAGTCTGCCCACCAGCCAGCCACTAAAATAATTCCTACAGCTGGGTCTTGGAAATGTCAAGCCACATTGTTTGTTTGCCAAGGTAATTCTTGATGTGATCCTACCTTCCAACGAAAGAGATGTCTGGGTGGTAGACTTGTCTAGTATGTCTTTCCATATCCCTTTCATGGAAGGTTTTGAGATTCCCTCAGCAGTGGTTATAGCCTTCGTTGTTCTTTAATTCCTTTAAGCTGCTTCTTTAAATAAAGACAACGAAAGGTTGGCCAGTTTCTCCTGTTTTCAGTCGTATAATTGCTCAGAGTGTGGTTTTGTTTTTGCTTCCAATACAGAGGATATGTGAGCTCATTGGGATATGAATGCAGACTTGTAGAAAGCGTACTTAAAGAAAGCTTTAAGTAAAAGTGTTTTCCAGTGAACCTCTCAAGGCCTTTGCTCATACTGAGCTCATAAGAAAACTTCATAAGTTCATTTCTGTGTTCCTGCTGTCTGTCAAAAGCCCCATCTGTATCTTCTGCCTTTCCTGGCTCCAGATCTGCACCTGGAAGCAGATGAGGACTGTAACTCTCTTGGTATCTCCAGCCAGCTGTACTGTCCTCTGTGTCTGAAGTAGGAATCACTTTCCTTTATACAATTTTTCTTCTTTGGCCGATCACATTGGAGATGAAGAGATATGGGAATAATACATCTTTTCAGTTTGATTAAAAATAACAATTTCAGGTCAAAGCAATAATATAGTGGGTAGGGTAGGCCTTACGCAATGCCAATCTGGGTTTGAACCTGGCATCCCAGATGGTCTGGGGTCCACCAGGAATGATCCCTGAGTGCAGAGTCAGGAAGAAGCCTGGAGCAGTACCAGGTATGGTGTCCCTTCCCAAATAATTTAGAAAGTATAGGGACATATGGAAAAAGTCTTCATATTCTGTAACTCCTATAGATTCAAAATAACTTCCAAGCAAGGAGGACAATCAAAGCACTCCATAGGATCCTACAGTAAGGCTGGAATGCTTTTTAGGTACCAATTTATTTTTAGATTTAATCCTTGTTATAACTTCCTCACTTTCTCTTGACCCATTCATTGTCTGTCAAGCTTCACCACTGATGTTTGACTATTCTCAACTCTCAATATTTTATTTTCATGTCCATTTTCCTTGGAATAAAATAGCCTTCGTTTCCATTTTTCTAATATTGTGGCGATCTGCAGCCTCCTCAAGCTCATCTGCTTGGAAATCACACTCCTCCCTTTGAACTACACTGTTATTAAGCCTTGATTGAATGGAGCCTGAAATTAGAGTAGCTGTTTACAAATTTTCCTGTTACATTATCAGACTTTTTTTAGAGAGTAAGTCCTATATCTTACTCATCTTTTGTTTATCCACAATTTATTGTTTCATTTTGCTTATATTCGGCACTAGGTAAGGGTTTATTGTTGTTGTTTAATTTGAATTTCCAACATTTATTTATTTTATGGTGAGGTGTTGATTAGAGAAAGAAAGAAAGGCATTAAAAAGTAATTTGCAGAAATTGGTAATAATCACATCAACAGTTTGTATGACGATTTGCAGTTTGACAAGATGGCACTGGCATATGATAATGGGGAAAGCTTAATGGCAGAGTCTGGTCTGGAACAAATTGATAACCAGCTCCAAAAGAGCCCTTTGGTCGTGTCCTGTCTGCTGCATGCAAGGAAGACTGTCTGCACTTTCCATATATTGGGACTTATATCAACTCAAAATGATGTCTGAATTTATCAGAATGACCAACAGTGTTAACTTCAGGCTATTGTTTTCTACTCTACTTGGCTGGATGAGGTAACTAGCAATTAAAACAAAACTGGATTTTTGGCATATCATTTGGAGTTACTGAAAGATTCTCTTTCCTTTTTCGCCCATTCTTTCCCATAAAAACTTAAAATATAGCACAGAAAATATACAGGAAATAAAAAATGCTGCTGTAAGGGCCAGAGACATAGTACAGTTATCTCTGTATGGAGCCAGTCCAGCCCATGAATGACTCCTGAGCACAAAGGCAGAAGTAACCTCTATCACAGGACGTAGAATCCCACTGCCTTCAAGTTCTCAATAAGTAAACTTTGAACTCTGCATCTTGTACTGGTTTTGCTTTCCGAAAACCCAGGTAATAAAATAAAGGATTCGTTGTTTTCCCCTCCTCTTCCCTTGTCGTGATGGTTACAGGTTGCCCCCTGCATTGTGTTCATGTGCTTTGTGGGCAATGCACCACACACTGTGCATTTCAGTGTGGTGCTGGTCATCAAAGCCCCTCTCACGCTCAGCACAGGGAGTAATGCCAGGGATTGACCATGACCTCATCCTTGTGTGCACGTAATCTACTACTGACACATCATGGGACCCTAAAATTAAAAACTTACACACAAAGTGACAATATAGATACATTTGCCATAGACTTATTCTTTGTTTATATATTTGCAACATTTTAAATATTACTCTGAAAAATTTGTCTATTTAAAATGGATGCAGGTCCACAGATATAACTTGATTTTCATATGGTTGACCTGGATTCAAACCCTGGAAATGTATATGGTCCCTGGCCACTGCCAAAAGTAATCTGTGACTGCAGAGCCAATAAGTAGTAAGCCTTGAACACAGCTGGGTGTGACCAAAACAACAACAATAAAAAAAACTGGCAAACATTACTCCCCTCACCATCAAGTATATCTTAGAATATATGAAGGTAATGTGAACATCTGTCTTTATTCCATCTAAATCTTATTCTTAATTACAAAAGAAATTTCTTGAATATTTTAGTATATTCATCATGCAAAATTTCCTATGAATATACATAGGATTTGTTTACCCATTCACTGTTTTTTTGACTACAGATTATAAGTAATTTGTTCTATTTTGTACTATTGTCTTGAAATTTAATTTTTAAAATTTTAATATAAGGTATAGCTTGGGAAGTCTGTGCCAATGCATGTATCTTTACTATATTATTCTTAGGGCCATAAAAATTATAATATCTCCCCAAATGATTTATATTTAATAATTCCCAAAACTTTTCGTCACCAAGTGTTAGAGGGCGTATATCGTTTTTGTTATGGATGAACATAGATCTAGGATAGGTCATTCCCTTCCCTTCCTTCACTCCCTCCCCGCTTCTCACTGCTTCCCCACCCAAGCCCTGCCCCCTGCCCCTTGTCTCTCTTATTTTGTGGTGCCAAATATCAACTCCAGAACCTGGATATCTCAAAGCACATATTCTATTTCGAGCTATTCTGTACCTCAATGTACAAATACTTTTTAAGTCTAGATTTTCTATCAAATTTTCCTCAGAATGACTGAAATAAGTTGCTCACAGAAATAGTATATGAGATTAATTTCTCAATATTCTTTACAGGAATAGCTATTATTTATTATATAAAAGGAATATATATATTTTCTTTTACTATACATATACTATATATGTACAATTTTTTCTTTACTCTACACACATATACAATTTTTCTTTACTACACACACACACACACAATTTTTCCCCAGGACTAGAGAGAAAGTCCAGTGGGTAGGGTTCTTTTTTTTTGGATTAAGAATAGGCTTTATTCTATAAAGACAGTCCAAATAAATTGCAAGTAGTGGCGATAGCTAAGGCCATGCTCATATTTTATTATTTTCCAAATTTATGCATATGTATTTTTGATGAAATTTTATTTTTTGCCTTGCACATACTTGACCCAGGGGTTCGATCCTCAGCGCCATATATGGTCCCTCCCAACCACTCCAGGAGTGATCCCTAGACTCAGAACAAGGAGTAAGCCCTTAGCATTTCTGGGTGTGCTCCAAAAAACAAAAAACATTATCCACCAATTTGACAGTAGTAGCTCACTATTACTCATGTAATCAGAAAAATTCAGCATTTTTTCATATACTCATATGATTAGAGTTTATCTTTTTGCCTTTTCTTACAATTGTGGAATTGGGGCTATCGGCAGTAGCACTCAGGGCTTACCTCTGGCTCTATGTTTAGGGATTACTGACATTGCTTAGTCATGTGGTGCCAGAGATTAAACCTGGGACTGGCACATCTAAGGCTCTACCTGTGCACGATATCTCCAGCCCCATTTGTTTTTGCCTTTTAAAATTGTTGTTCTAATGCACATTTTGTTTATATTCTAATAGCATATTTTGAAACTTACTAGAAATTTGGTACACATGGGATACCTAAGAAAGCAAGTTCCTTTATTGTTTGCCCTTTATCAGAATTTTCTTAGCTAATCCTGCACATTTTCTCTTCAACATGGATTTTAGAACCTACGAGAAAAGTTCCATGAAAATTTTATTGGGGGGTTTTGTCGTAGCCTGCATTGAATCTATAAATTCATTTTAAGAGAGTTTATGGGCTTACAGTATTGAATTCCCCACCTAGGAACATGGTTGACCTTTCCACTTACATGTTTTCATTTGTAGCTTCCTATGAAATGTTAAAGCTCTTGTATATTTCTCATTTGTCTTATTGCTAGCATTTGTGTTATTTGTCATGCTCACAAATGGGAAATTTTCACAATATATGTCTTAATGGCCATGAGTGAAATATAGGAAACTTTAGGTTATTAGCGTACCTTGCTCTGGATACATCGCTTAACTTATGCTTAATAGAATTTCTTGGATTGAGAAATACCTATTTTTATAAAATCATAAATGTTACCGGTAAATATACAAAGTTAAATTGATGAAGTGTATGCATCTTCATCCTGTTAAAAATCTGCAACATTAATATTTTTCTTTACCATATGTTAGTTATTTTTATTATGTACTTATGAATATACCATATTTTAATTGCACAGCATTTTATTTTATGGATAATAGAGATTTATTTCATCCAAGAATTATGTAATAGACAAAAAGTTATTAGCAAATAGCATAAAATAATATATCACTCCTTATTGTAACCTTTTCTGCCGTTATCTGTTCTTCCCAGAACCTTCCTTTTTAAGCAGTATTTGGTGATATATTTCCTACATTTATCTTCATGTTTCTGATTATGCTAATCTTTGTTGGGATGACAACTTCTAGGTTTTCTGGGCGGAAATCCACTTTTGGGATGAGGAGAAGCCACCCCAATAAGGTCTGAGGAACCCTTAGGGTGATTTTTGATTACGAGATTTGCAGTTGAGTGCCAGCACTGAAGCTTGCAGGAATAGTCAGGGCCATCCTGACAATGCGCAGGCGTCTTCAGGGTGACACTTCGGGGCACTTTTGATGCTGGAGTTTGAACCAGCCTTTGCCATAGCCCTGTATTGTCTTCAACTGTAAAAAGCTTTTGGACCATACCAGAGGGACTTAAAAGATACTCCAGGCTTCCCTGGCCCTTTGCTCCCAGCAGGCGTGGAGGAACTTGATGTGTCAGGGAGTCAATCTTCCCACCCTCACCGTTCAGCCTGTTCTCTGTGCATCCAGTCTGTTGAACTACCTCTGGCCCTCAAATGCACATTCAAACCCTTTCTTGCTCTATATTTTCACAAATATATATGTATATATATTCATTGTATATATATGTATGTTTACATATATATAAACACATATGAATAGTCTGAGGCTCTTTATGTTCCTGGAGCGAGCAGATGCCCTTTGGGCTACAGAAGCATGTGACAGGACATATGGAGATGTTACTGGTGCTCGCTCAAGCAAATCGATGAACAACGGGAAGACAAGTGATACAAGTGAAGTGATATATACATATGTATGTGTGTGTATTTACATATGGATATAAATACATGAAGCCAGTAACCACTATTTACATTATTATATTTAATAATCTTATTTTCTTATTGCTGGACTAAATTGTACATGTTGTGATTTTGATCATTTAATTTCTCCCTTTATTTTATTGACACAGTATTGCTTTAAGAGAGTGTAAAGGCTTTTTTTATGTTAGAGGCACCTTGTTATCACAGCACGTCCGCCTCATGATGCTCAGACCCCTCTATCCCACCACACTGCTCTTTCTGCTCCTCATCACGCCAACCTCAGTTCTGTTGTCATAATCTAAGGGTTCGCCATCACCAAACACTGTTTTCTGGCTACTATTCTTTCTATCCCACATATAGATCATTCAGAATTTGCCTTTATTTCCTTATTTTGTTTTCTTACTGTGAAGCTGTTTTGTTACACCAAAGGCAAGATTTTATATTATAGCTGGCAAGCCTGGCAAGTTACCTGTGTCGTATTTGATATGCCAAATACCAGTAACAATTATAGACCTCATTCCCATGACCTGAAGGAATGGTTTGAGGCTTTTCATGTTCCTGGAGTGAGCAGATGCCCTTGGGTTACACTAGAATGAGACAGGACATATGGAGATGTTACTGGTGCCCGCTGGAGCAAACCGATGATCAATGGGAAGACAAGTGATACAAGTGATACAAGTGATATTTATAGCTGAGTAATATTTCGCTGGGTCTGAGTCTGAGGCTGGGTCTGAGGCACCACCTGAGTCGCCTGGGAACGGGGCCGCAAGCCGAGGGGCCGGGAGTAAAACTGGGCTCTGCCACCTCAACAGTCACAAGTCCGAAGTTGACCGTCACTCCCTGCACCCCATGAAAAGAGCTGTCCTGTGTCACTGAGGGCAAGACTGTGGAACTCGCCACATGCCACATGGACAATTCCGCTCATCTGCCAAAGCTCCAATTTGCTTCGGCTTGTTTCCTTCCCGCTCATGACCCAGCTGCCCCTTGGTGTTGAGGCTGCAGGTGTAGACGCTGCCATCCTCCAGCAGGAACACGCCACCTCCTTGACGCCTCCTGTCTGAGATGAAGCCGCACACCTGAGGCTCGGCCACAATCCCCTGCAGGCTGCTGCCAATCCCAGGCTGGCCCAGAGACCAGTATCCCCAACATAATATTCTTGACCTTCAGGGCTTGCTGCCTCCGACCCTAGCAGGGGATCCTGCTGGCCTCGGGGCTTCTCCCTTTCCGCTCACAATAATAAGGAAGTTTCCCGCAAGGCCTGTGGCAAATTCACCGCAACTGACTCCCCCCTTGGTCAATAGATCCGTAGAACGGTTTGAGGCTCTTCGTATTCCTGAAGCAACCAGATGCCATAGGGCTACACTGGCACGTGATAGGGTCACATGGAAATGTTACTGGCACCTGATCGCGCAAATCGATGAATAACGGGATGTCAAGTGATCAAGTGATCAAGTATTTCACTGTGTATACGTTTTGCAACTTATTTTTCCACAATTCTGTCATTGGCACCTTAGGTAGTTGCCAAACGCCTTGCACATAGGTGTGTTAATATATACTTTTTCACATTAGCAGGTTGATGCCAGTGTGTACCAACAATTGTTCACACTTGAATGTGGCTTTAAGTAGCACAAATTGTAGTTGTGGGTTTCTACGTGTGTTTTTGTGTTTTCTAGATGGTTTCCTAGGGGTGGAATTTCTTAATCATGTAGTGATTCTATTTTAAAAATCTGGAATAAATTTCCAAACTTTTTTCCTTAAGGGCCAAATGTATACAGTCCATTTGGCCCTTAAGGAAATAGTTCTGTGAAGATTCCTTTTATTCCATGCTTCCAATAACACTTGTTATTTCTGGCCTTTTTGATATAAAGGTGATTATCAGAGGTATGAGGTGATCTCTCATTATTTTTGGATATGTATTTCTCTAATAATAAATTATGTGGACATTTTTCCACATACCTGTTGGCCACTTGAATGCCTTCCTTAGTGAAGTGTCTGTTCTGCACATCTTCCCAATTTTTGGATTAGGTTTTTGTCTTTTTTGTTCTTGAGTGCTTTATATATCTTGGATATTAGCCCTTTGTCAGATGTTTGTGTGTTGACTATCTTCTGCCATTCAGTAGAATGTTCCTTTGTTTTAGTGATTTTTCTTAGCTATGCAGAAACATTTTGATTTGATGTATTTCCATTTGATTATTTTTGTTTTGTTTTCCTTGGCAATATAATTGACCAAAGACAACATTGAAGTAAATGTCATATAATCTTTTGCCCAAGTTTTCTTTAATGTCTTTTGTGAATTTGATTGAGTTTTAACATGTAAGTTCTTAATCCATTTTGAGTTAACTTTTGTACTTGGTGTGAAATAGTGATTCAATTTCAGTCTTTGCATGAAACTGTCCAGTTATCCAAGCAGCATGTATTGAATAGACTGCTTTCTCCATGTAATGTCTTGGTTCTTTTGTTGTAATTTACTGTCTACATCCAAAACCTTGTTTTTAGGCTCTCAATTCTTTTCCATTGGTCTGAGCATTTTTATCCTAGCATTAGATTTTTATGGTATATAAAAGCTTTGCTTTTTCTTAAAATTATGCCTATCATTTAATTTTTTATTGTCTCGTTTACTAGAATGTCTAGAGTAATGTTAAATGATAACAATAATACTGGCTTTCCTTATCTGGCCCCCTGACTCTTGGGAAATGCCTTGAATATTGATTAATCATTTAGAAGTCTACATGAAAGACAATTAAAGAGATAAATATAAATCTTTAATCTCAGTTTTTTCAGTGAGAAGATTGTAAGGAGGTTCATGTGAATTTTTGGGCTTCGTCAGCAAGAAAAATATGAATGAAAGATGGGAGTATCAAAGGAGTTTAAAGAAAGTAAAGGCTAATATATCAGTTACAAAGCAAACATAAAGGGGTTGTCAAGTACCTGAACAATGAAGAAACATGATTATACTGTCCAAGGCAATTCTAAGCTTTGTAATCATTAGGAAAGGTTAATAGTACATGCAGACTTACGTGTATTCTGTTTAATAAGAAAAAATGTGCTATAAAATGCAAACTGAAAACAACTATTTGTGTCCGTCTTTGTTAACAGAAAAAACAGGGATGTTGACTGCGATAAATGGTCATTTCTGAAGTGTGGTGTAGCTCTAGAGATACTAGGTAAGGAAAAGGGTAGAAATGCAAAACAAAATCTCAGCTTTTCCTAGAGAAATCCAGAGGGTAGAGATGGGGAGTGGCTGTTGACTCCCTGGTTGCCTGTCAATTTAGGATTTTTAGAACTTGCATGCCAAGCCAGAACTCTCTTGGGCTCATTCAGTTCTGTTCCCAGTTCAAAATTTGATTTTCATCACACTCTCCCTTCAAAACTAGCCCGAAAACCTTGACTAGTAGCACAGATGCTATAGCTCTACACACACTCAAATTAAGTTTTCTCCATTGGCGATACAACCAATAATCTCTAATCGGAGTCCCCAGTTATATTGCAACCTGGATTTTGTGATAGCACGGAGGGCTCCAGAACCTAATGCAGAGAGTTATCTTCTTATATTGAATTTTGCTACAGAGCCTTGTAAAAATCTCTTCCTGATAGAATTATCTGTAGAGCTATGCTTTCCTGCCTCCAACTAGTAGATAATCATGTCCTTGTCCTTGATATTCTTAGATTTAGTTCATTTGAAGCCTCTAAAGAATTTGCCTGAATTATTAAAATACAACCTGAACTTAAGATTATAGCAAAAGAAAGAGAATGTGTAAGTGAGAAGGGATAGCCATGTAAAACTACTGCTTCTCCTTTTCTACTATTTCATCTTTCTTCTCAGGTCTCAAGATAGATTCCTCCTCTATCGCTTTGCCTGCTTCATGCAAAAATGTATTATCATCCTTTGAAGCTAAGAACAGCATATATGATAGCAATAACCCTGCCCAAGGCAGACATTAATAATTGATCACAACAGTCCTGTCTACTGATAGCAGATTTGACCTACATTCTTGGTGTAGTGATCTGGCAAGTCCCTACTAATCGATTGAAACACACGTATAAGAAGAACCTTATTTATTGCACCCTGCTTTGACCAAAAAAGAGAGAAAAAGAAAAACATCCTCAAAGACATAAAACCACAGTGTTTATACAAAAACAATTTTATCCTGAGGGTAATGGGTGAATTGTACATCCACCATTCTTTTGCTCTTAGATTTTATGGTTAATCTATCATTATAACAAGGACACTAAATGCTTTCTTTTTGATGAAAACATAGTTCCAGTCTATGCTCCTGGGCTTCCTTTAGAATTATAATCTTGAGTTCTGATCTGTGGAAGATGCCTCCTAATTGTGTTCCCACTACTTTCCAATTGAGATCATCTTGCCTAGTGTGTACCTAGTAGACACACACACCATAACATGTGACTAATATAATTTGTGAAATGTCATATTAACAGAATAAACCTCGTAGTTCTTTTTTGAGCTATCTCATTTGATGAAGGCTTTCTATTATTTTTTGTTTTATTTCTAGTCTCTGATTTATTTTGATTAAGACCTACATGATGCCTCCCATTTGGATCTCACTCTTAAAATTGCTCCTTTTGGTATGACTTGTAAACATAAGTTCAGTAATATAATGTAAACATAGATATTTTTCAGCTATCTTATTCAAGGAGAAAACCAAAATACCTTTACAGAATCCATTTAAAATAAACTTACAGTGATTTTTCATTGGTGTATTGCTACAGTGAATCACTATAGTTCAAGGATAACATATTGCATGAAACCTTTGGTCATTTATGTTAATAAATGCAATGTAAAAAGAAATAAACTTCCTTTGCATTTTATTAGACTCTTACAAATAAGTTGAAGGCCAAGAATTGAGCTTTAAAGTTCAATGTATCAACACCAAGGACAGCAAGCTATTACTGTTTATTTCACAATGACTCTTGCAAGCATGGAGTGCATTGCTCCTATGGTAATTGAAGTTTGCTATTTTTCACTCGGTTACCTATTTGTAATATTACCCAGAGAAAAATCACCTGAAAATGTGAAATGCACACAGACAGGATAAGCAGAGTTCTCTATAGATATCCATCTCAATTCAAATGTTATTTTTTTTTCACCTCTTAGAAGGTGCAAAAGCTATTTTGAAAGTTGGAGGTACAAACATGCCTATGAAATATCTCCTGCTCTGAATGAATTCAGAGTCCAACTTTGGACATCAGTGTATAAACAGTGAACACTGAACTTGTTCTTTCTCACAACTTACTTCCTTGGATATTTTCTCAGAGGTTGTCTATGCATATTCAGGTAGACCGTTTTAAAATCACCCCATGTTACTTTTACAATTACTTCCTGAGTTCTTAGCACTCTGCCCTCTTCTCCTGCTTCTTAACTTACTTATTCACACTACACCTCATCAGTATATATACTTGTTTGTCTTGAAAAAAAAATCTCCTATTTGTTGTTTATTTTCTCTGAAAGGTCATTTTAGGTAGGAATTTTTTTTTTATGTTCCTCTCATTGATGAGTCCTGACATTCTGGAACGTGACTTGGAATACGATAGACACTTACATACAACAAAGTGGAAGAATGATCATAAGAGAATTAGGGGCTGGAGTGATAGCACAGCAGGTAGGGCTTTTGCCTTGCACATGGCTGACCCAGGTTCGATCTCCGGCATCCCATATGGTCCCCGAGCACCACCAGGAGTAATTCCTGAGTGAAGAGCCAGGAGTGACCTCTGAGCATTGCTGGGTGTGACCCAAAAAGCAAAAAAAAAAAAAATAGAGAGAGAGAATTAGAGAAATATTCAAAAAGAAAGTTCAATGTTTTTGAACCAGCCAAAGAATGGATAGGAATTTCAGGGGGTGGGGGGTAGCCTTCCAGTTGAAAGATGACTGTTTTCAAAGGCCTGAGATGACTTGCCCAGGGAGAAAAGTGGGTAAGAAACCAGCACTACTGCAGTGCGTCTTGATGCAGAATTAAGAAAAAAAGAGATGTCATGAAGTGGAAAAGAAAAAAGAAGGGTCCAGATGGTAAAGGGCCTAATAAAAATGAAAATTAGCATATGGATGAACTTGCTTTGATAAATCAAAAGGAGTATTTTCTTTCTTTGAAGACAGTGACCGTTTTCTTTATTTTCATGACTTTAGCTTATGAACCAACTCATCCAAGGTACTAATAATACCTGTCTTTGAGTATAGAACCTAGTTATCTTCATTGAGATGATTATAATATTGACAATATCGAATCTGTGTTGAGGCTTAACAGCAAATGGGGGGGGGAGCAGCAGTCATGTACCACGGACACTCATCTCTGATTGACAGGGGGCATTTCAGAGTCTAGGAAGAGCATGACAGGGAGAGGACCCTGAGAAGCAAAACTGGCCAAAGACTAAATGGTGAGGCAAGTTTTGAGATGTAAACAGCCTCAAGTTTCTGTATTTGGTCGAGAAGGAAAGGTGGTGCCATACATGCCTTGAACTCCCATGGAGGAGCAGACAGTGACCTAGGAATACAGCTATTAGTGATGACTCCCTATGGCCCCCATGCCCTGGGATAGAAGGAGCAGCCATGGGAAGCAGGTTTCAAGGAGCAGGCTATGAACTTGAGGGAAGTGAAGTTACTTTTTGATATGAGAGAACAGGGAAGAAAAAATAGATTCTGTTGTTAGTGAAAAGATGGAACAAAAAATCTCAGAGTGGGTGAAATGTTAAGAGGGGCCAGGGATGGGGTGAACATGGGATGGATAGCTAAAGAACTTTAGGTAACCACATCAGGGTAGAGACCAGAAAGGTGACTAGTTATGGTCTGAACCCAAGGAAAGGGGATATAGGGGGAGTAGTTAGACTGCAGGGAAGAACCTCCGTACTCCTGAACCAATGCCAGGGAAGGGGAGTGTTTGTTGAGCAGGTCATAACTACAGGAAGTCTTGCAAATGTCCCCTGATAGAACCAGCCAAGAAGTGAGCAAATAGACCTCTTTTGGGTGTTTCCGAGAGTGAAACATTCCTGGCCAGATGTCACTCTATATTACACTGAAAGGAGTTCTCCTATTTAGGATTGCATTTAACAGAGTTTTGCAGAAGGGGTAAAATGGTACAGTCTATGTTCATACTACATCTTTGGTTGGGCATTCACTTTACTAAGGGGTGAAGAGGCTCAGGTATAATTTACAATAAATTATCATGGATATTTGTAGATGTATTGTATCCATCCGGTTGTCTTTTTGTCATTTTTTTTTAGCTAAGCCATTTTTTAAAAATTTTTTATTTTTATAATTACAAAAGTTCATATTTGGGTTTTGGTCATACAGTGTTCCAGCACCCATCCCACCACCAGTGCCCATCTCCCACCACCAACGTCCCCGGTTCCCTCCCCCAATTTTCGTCATTTTATTTGCTTGACTTATACTTATGAAAGAAAGCAAGGCAATTCTTATCTTTTCATATGCACATTAAAATGCACATATTCATTTATATAAAAATAACATTAATAGCACTTTGTGTCTTGTTATTATTCGAAATAAAACAGCAGAGTTTACAAAGAATAACACAATTATTTTATTGCAAAGTACCACAGTCCCTCATTGTTACGCTGTTTTAGCATCTTCATATTTTAAGGAATTTGCAATCATGTAAAATGTATTGAATTTGATAGACTCCCATCATAAAACAGCCAACTGCTTCATAACAACCAACAAAGGGATTACATTTTTTTTTCTGCTTGGCAGATTAACTGCTGGTTTTGTTTCCTGCCAGATCGTTCTCTGAAACATGAGTAATAAATCAGGATGATTTTCTTTCCTTTTAAGGTTTTTGTTTTCATTGTTTTTGTAGCCTGTCAAAAAAAAATTTTGGGTAGGGTCAGAGTCTAGACCCAGGCCTAACACGAATGCGCACAGTACCTCACTAACAGTTTGGCTTAAATCCAAACAGTAAAGATCAAATGACTTAAGGCTTTCAACGTGGGGGAAAGTTATTAAGAGGGAGTTTGAGACATGAGAGACTATGGAAGGGGACCTGGGCATGGGATCTGAACTTTGTCACTTTCATAAAGACCTTTAATGGAATTAGCTTTGCATATAATTAGTGGATATAAAGTGTATATGGCCTAAGTTTTGACCTTTGTTTGTACCCATGAACTGGTCACCCCATAAAATATTGAATGCCCCAAATTCTATGGTTGTATATACCCATTATTCATTCTATTTTTATGATATTACTTTGTAATTTGATTGTATATTATTGTATGACTATAAAATGCAATGCAAGTTGCTTATCCATAAACCTGTTGATGGACTTGTAGCTTGTTTCTGGGGAGGCTACTCAACTTTTGTGGGTCCCCACTCAGCCATGTGCAGGACTTACTCCCAGCTTGGTGCTCAGAAATCACTTCTGGTGGGTTTGGGGCGCTACATGGGTTGCCATAGATTAACCTAGGTCAGCTGTGTGCCAGGCAAGTGCCCTGCTCACAATACTATCTTTTCAGCGACCCAAGGGAGGCTGTTTATAATCAGGTTGTTATGAACATTTATATATTTTGGTAACACCAAATGCTGCCACTTATATAGGCATGAAATAGCTGAATTAAGAACTAGGGGTACCCTATAATTTATTTTTAAAAGCTTCTGGACTATTTTTTAAAATGGTAATGCAATTCTTCTGATTGTTTCAGATCCTAGCCAACACTTGGCATGTTGGACTCAAATCGTAATAGATTGTAGTAGAATCTTCGTGTATTTCTATTTGTGTTTCTCTAATAATGAGTAATTGTGAGACTCTATGTACTTATTTGCATATTGTACAACATTTTGTTAGGCCCGTTCAAAAATTGTGTCCATTTAAACCTTGGATTGCTTATTACATTGAGTTATGAAAGCACTTTATGTATTCTGGATTCAATTTAGCCCACAAATAGTTATTTACAATTATCTTTCCTAGCTTATAATTTATCTTTTTATCCTCCTTGAATCTGTGTGCTAACTTTAAGCCTAACTTAGAAGATGAATTTATAGTTGAAGCTTTCCAACCAAAAATAAATACATGAATTAATAAACAGATGTCATAACCAAATGAATTTACTCATAACTTTACTAGACATTTTAAGAAAGAAGTGTTTTAGGGATGGAGAAATAGTAGAGTAGGTAAGGTGCTTCTCTTTCATGCAGTTGACCTGGGTCTGACCCTAGTATGTGTTATACGGTCCATTTTCCTCTGCTTGGGGTGATCTTTGAGTGCAGGACCAGGAGTAAGCCCTTAGCATTAAACAGCTGGGTATGGAACCGAGCAATAGTCCAGTGGGTAGGTGTTTGCCTTAGATGCGAATGACCTAGGTTCAAGCCCAGGTACCCCATATGGTGCCCTGACCCTGAGTACTGCCAAGAGTAACTCCTGAGTGCGGAACAGGAGTAACTCCTGAGCATTGCTGGGTGTGACCCAAAAGCAAAAAAAAAAAAAAAAATTTAAATAACTGGGCATGATGCAATAATAATAAATAGAGAAAATTAGAAAGCGAGTAGAGAGAGATAAAAACAGAAAAAGAGAAAGGTGAGGGGGAAAGAAAGGAAAGAAGACAGGCTTCAAAATCTATACAAAAGCTTCTGGGAAATGGAAGAAATCGGAATATTTCCAATTCATTCAATAATGCTAGCATTATCCCAATACTAAAACATAAAAATTATATTATTTTAAGAAATTCTACAGAATAAAACTCTTCATGAATATAGATGCACACATCTTTAAGCTTTAGCTAATCAAGTCGAATAAAATATGAAAATTATCATAGAGAATGACCAAGTAGGGATTCCTAGGAAGGAATGCAAGGTTGCTTTAACATTTGAACCAAAATCAATGTAATGAACCATATTAATAAATGAAGAAAGAAAAATATGATTCTCATAGTAGAATTAGAAAAGTATTTGACAAAAATTCATTCCTTAGAAAATCTCTAAGCAAACTAGGAAAAATAAGGAGATTTTCTGTCTGCTGTAGGGCACATACTTATAGCTAACATTTTACTGAATCATTAGAATGAATAATTTCCACCCAGAATTAAGACAAGCAGCAGTGTCTGTTCTCATCACTTCTCTTCATCAATAAAGGACCTACTCCATAAAAAAAAAGTGCATCCCATTTGCCCCATGTGTAAGCAGCGTATGGAGTTCCAAAGGGCAGTAAATGGCTCAGTCAGCCCCTGACCAAGTCCAACATAGCTCCTAGGGTTCACTCACATGTGTGGTGCAAGGGGGTGGGCACTCTGGCTGGGCTTGGATCAGGGATTTGGGCTCCTCCTCCCATTCATCCACCTCCATATCAGTGGGCATGGCTGCGAGTTCCCAACCATCAGAGCCAGAAACACCAGAAGAGAGACACTCCAGACCCACATCTGTGCCGGCCGTCTTAGACAATAATGGAAATTAGGACCAGGTCCTTCCCAGGATCTTTCACATTTATACACTGTATAGAGTTCTAGGCAGGTTCAAGCCATGGCCCATTATCCCAGTGAACCTAGCAAGAAGCCAGAGGAAACCCCACATCATGAGGTCAATCATTCTCAACATTCGGACTCCACAGCTCCTCAGAGCTCTACCCAAGAGAAAAGTTGATCTCTCCCCATTGCAGTTCATCAGTAAATGCATGAGACTAGAGCCTACTACTGTAGTGTACCACCTACACAGCAGAGCTGGCAAGCTACCCCTGTTGCATTTGAAAAGCCAAAAACCAGTAACAATTATAGACCTCATTCCCATGACCTGAAGGAATGGTTTTAGACTCTTTGTGTACCTGGAGCAAGCATTGGACTACATTTGCTCACAACAGGACGTATAGAGATGTTACTGGTGCCCGCTCGAGCAACTCGATACACAACAGGAATACAAGTAATACAAGTGATACAAGTGATCCCATTTGGGAAGGAAGAAGTAAACCCCATTATTGCTGGTCACATATTCATGTATGGGTTAAAGCTTTGGGGAAACAAGTCTTTGAAAACTAACATATGAGTGCAACATGTTTTCAACTTATAAGATCAGGGTGTAAAAAATGATTGTATTTTATTCTCACAGACTACAGATAGAGAGCAACTGAAATTAGAATCACACAGTGCATCAAAGATAATAAAATTCTCAAGGATAAACCTAGTTAAAAACTGACAAAACTTATACACATACTATAACAAAGTATTGCTGAGAGACGAATTAAATTGAAAAAGCAAAACCATGGAGGGATAGTTATAGATTAGAAAATTCAGTTCTTGTTAAGATTATTTATCCCAAGTTCATCCATTTCTGAGGTATTCACACTTTTTTGGTCTACTATACTCTTTTCATAAAAAAAAATGTTGCTCAGCATCCTCCTGGAAATCTACTCTCTTTAAGTAAACATTCAGAGCCCCAACTGCCCCTGAGGCTATTACAGCCCTCTGTGAATTTATTCATTAACTAATACTGCTTTCTCCAGGGAGCTGCTCACTTTAGAAAACATTGGTCTGTGTCTTCATGGAAATCTCAGCAAACATTTATACAGGGATGCAAAGAAATCCAAAGCAACTTGGTAAAAGCAGAACCATATTGCAATTATGCTCCTTGATTTTAGGATTTACTAGAAATCTCCAGTAATCAAGGAAGTATAGTGTTGGCATCAACACAGAAAAATAAATTACTGGAAACAAATGAAGGCCGGAAATGAACTTGTGCCCAGTAGCCACACACGCACCCACAACCACCACCGTGTCAACTCACCAGCCCAGTTTCTTAGATTCACATCTTTAAGCCAAGCTACTCAAATTCACAGATACACCAGTCTTCTGACGTAAAACTCTGGGGCCCCCTCACGACAGTGGCAGATCAAGTCACTGCTCTGCCCAAACCCTAGCAGCTACACCTGCCCACCACAGCAACGCCAGGCCCAATCTCTACAGAGAAGTCATGCCAACGATGACTCCAGGTACAACGGTTTTCTGGTGAAAACTCTGGGGTCTTCTCCGAGTGGGGGCAGATAGCTTCCTCCCACCACCCATGCTCCAGCAGCCACACGTTCCATAGCTAACATGTAAACTCTTCAGCTCTGTCCTCCAAATCTTGGAGTTCCTGCAGTGTGTGCAACATACATGGATGTGGGACACCTGAAAGTTTCACGGTACTGACAGCCCAGTAAGAGCACACCGATCTAGACAGAAAAGTAGCATAGAAGCCAGCTAAGCTCAATAAACAAATACAATAACACAGAGAGCTCATTAGCAATCAACAGTCTAGTAAACCCTCAGACAACAGCTTTACTGACATTGTGAGATACAGCGATTTTCATGAGTGTTCTTTTACTACAATATTTTTCAATACTTTAATTAGTATTTTGTTGTAACAGGTAATATCAAATAAGTTATTTCATGCTTGCCAAGGGGCAGTCTTGTGAGGTGGATATTATACTTCGGAGAATGGACTTGGAAGAATGGTGGAGGGATGGTTATACTGGCAGTGGGGTTAGTGTTGAAGCACTGAACGCCAAAACAACTATTCTGATCAATGCAATAAAGCACAGTATTAAAGCATAAAATATATTTATATATAAGACTTTAAAATATACCACAAGTTGGTTATATATACAAATGAAGTCATGGTATATGGCCAACTGATTTTTTAAGTTCAAGGCTGTAAGAGGAGAACCCAAAGCCAATTGATGCTATAATTCATATGCAAAAGTTTCATAAATCTATTCCCTAGATAATATGCAATAATTCAAAATAAGTCTTCATAGAAGAAATTTAGAAAACTGGCTACCTTGAAAGTACCAAATATTTCTTAGATATGACACCAAAGTTTAATCAGCAGTAGTAAGATAAATTAAACTTTATCACTGTCACTGTACCACTGTCTTCCCGTTTGTCATCAATTTACCCGAGCGGGCACCAGTAACTTCTCCATATATCCTGTCTCATGCTAGTAGAGCCCAAGGGTATCTGCTTGCTCCAGATACATAAAGAGCCTCAAACCATTCCATCAGGTCATGGGAATGAGGTCTGTAATTGTTACTGGTATTTGGCATATCAAATATGACACGGGTAGCTTGCCAGGCTCTGCCGTGCGGGTGACATACTCTTGTAGTCACCTCTAAATCCAGCATATATTGATGAACCATGCGAGCCGGGCTATGATAGGCTCATCTTGAACTTTATCACCATGACAAATTCTGCTTTTAGAAACCTTTCTAAAGTTTTCATTGTGAAAAGTGTCTGTTAATCTCTTCTACATATTATTTAATTGAATTCTTTGTTTTTCTGTTGCTGAGATTTGGAAATATTATATAGATTTGTAGTATTAGTTACTTATCTGATTACTCTGTATGTATACATTCTCTCAGTCTGGTCACTTGATCACTTGATCACTTGACATCCCGTTATTCATTGATTTGCTCGAGCGGGTGCCAGTAACATTTCCACTTGACCCTATCACGTGCCAGTGTAGCCCAATGGCATTTGGTTGCTTCAGGAATATGAAGAGCTCATAGGGTATCTTAATTTTAGTCTGCGTTTCTTTTGCCAGTTAAAACCTTTATAATATCATATATCCTGCTTACTTTTTTTGTATATTAATACTATAAACTTCAGCTTGATTTTAAACCTCCTACCTAAACTATAGTTACACTGACTTTTCTTATTAAAAGAAGTTTTCTTTTAAATTGTTTTAAGGACTATGATTAATGAATTTTTTTAAGAAAAATAAATAGAATGCACATTTTGTTTTAAAAAAATGGTTTCTGTGTTTCATTTAATTAACTCTAATTGCTAAATCTTTGCATTGATCATTTATTCCTTTGTAGCAGCGAATGTCCTAGCTGTATCCTGCATGTTCTTTATTCTAGGTGCTGAGTTTTTCAATCATTAAAAGTTGGATTTAAGTAGACATTTTTCCACTCTGGAAAACTGTATTCTCTCTTAAACACGTAAATCTCTCTCCCTGCTCACAAATCTCTATGTTTCTTTTTAGTAAAAATGTTTTGCTTCACTTAAAACAAAGTTTGATTTACACATTTGGGTCCATTTCTAGTTCTCTGCTATGCTCATTATCTACTTGTTTTTTCCCTTATTAATTTCACAATGATCTAAATATAATAGCTTTCTTAGAAGCCTTGATGTAACCAGTACACTAAAGCATCCTTTGCAATTTCTAGGACAATTTATCACTGTATCACTGTCTTCCCGTTCATCATCGATTTGCTTGAGCGGGCACCAGTAACATATCCATATGACCTGTCTCATGCAAGTAGAGCCCAAGGTCACCTGCTTGCTCCAGAACATAAAGAGCCTCAATCTATTCCATCAGGTCATGGGAATGAGGTCTATAATTGTTTTGGTATCTGGCATATCAAATACAACACGGGTAGCTTGCCAGGCTCTGCCGTGCGGGTAGCATACTCTTGTAGTCATCTCAAAATCCAGCATTTATTGATGAACTGCGCGGCCGCTTGCGGCTGTGCGAGCCGGGCTGTGATAGGCAGGTCTGCTGGGTGGAGTTCTGACGAGGGAAGTCCGGATGTGGAAAATGGAGGTCCTCATGGAGTGGGGGTCGTCTGGCTTGTTGTGAGGCTCTGCTGGGGTGGCGGGCCAGGGCTAGAATCTGCCATCCCTCCTGGGCACCTCATGACCGGCTGGGCACAGTGAGAGCCAGTAGCAGCTCTGCCCCATGTCTGTCTCGATCAGCATACCTGGGCCAATAAAAAGACTGCAGCAGGGTGGATCTCGATGAGCCAGGCTGTGATAGGCTGGTCTGCTGGGTGGAGTTCTGACAAGGGAGAAGTCCCGATGTGGAAAATGGAGGTCCTCATGGAGTGGAGGTCGTCTGGCTTGTTGTGCGGCTCTGCTGGGCTAGCGGGCCAGGGCTAGAACCTGTCATCCCTCCAGGGCACCTCATGAGCAGCTGGGCACAGGGAGAACCAGTAGCATCTAGTAGACCTGTGCTTTGGGTCCATCAGGTCAATTTATGGACCATGTAAAATAGAAAGTTGACCTGTTTATTTAATAATAAACATACTAGAACTCTGACTTTACTTTGATTTTCTAGGCTTAAAATTCCCAGTGATACTTCTTTCTGTCCAAGCAGAGGCACTGTTGATTCAGACAGCAGTTGTGTTTGGTGAATGATATTTTAGTGTAAGGATTAAGTTTGGCTCCACTGTTGTGAATACTAAGCTAATTTGCCTTTTTTATTCTTTTTTGTTTGATGACGTTTGGGGCCACACCCAGCTGTTCTCAGGGCTTGCTCCTGGCTCTGTGCTCTGCAATTAATTCTGGCAGGACTTGGGTACCCACCAGATGGGACGCCAGGGATGAACTTTGGTCAGCCTAATAAGAGGCAAATGCCTTACCTGCTGTGCTATCTCTCTGGTCCCTATAGCTCTATTCTTATGGTAGAGCTCTTGTGGAAGAGAAATGGTCCCAACTAAAAGCCAGCAGACCCTTGAATCCAGTGTTTGCAGTTCCTGTGCTTTGGGTCCATCAGCTTTCTGCACCCGGAGTCCTTGCTTGGAGTCCCCTGAAGACCCATTCAAGATGACACCTCCAGTGGCTTTCCTGGTCTCTTGGTTTTGCTCCTCTTGTCTTTGCTGCTTTGGTAATTCCACATTCTTAAAGATACAGATTTTTTTTGGTCTAGTCTTTTCCTATTATTACAAGTAGAGCAGATTGTAAAAATTTGCCTGCCAAGCCCAGACAGAGGTAGAAATTGGGACTTCAGTCTTTAAAATAAAACTTGGTCAGAAACCTCCTCAGTCTGGTTTAGGAGGCCCCATAAAGCCCTCTCCTAGCTGGGGATTCATCCTCTCTCATCACCATCTCATCTGTATTCATCAGTGTGTTAAGGAGTAGATGTGTGTCGTTAATCATGTGTGTGTGTGTGTGTGTGTGTGTGTGTGTGCGTGTATCTATGGAATAGGTATTTTCTTGGCACATTCTCCTGGTTTACCTTCTTATCTTAGCCTTTGAATTGAAAATTGGTGGTGGGGTGCTGGTAAGAGTCTAAATATATCATAGTAAAATGATGGCCACGGGGATATAAGGCGAGAAAGACTCCATCCCTGAGCCAGGAAGGCCTTCTGGGATGGAAGGTGCAAAGTGCAAGCTGAAGTCCGCATCTTGTTTGACTTGGAAGGTGTTCAAGGCTAAAGGCAAATACTATTAGCATACTGTTATTCTCAATTAGCTTAACGCTAAAATGGAGTCAGCCTGGTAAGAATGGCATTCACTCATAGCTCTAAAGCGCACCAGCTACTTAGCTAGTGAAGCATAAGCAAGTTTTCTGAGTATGAGCATCCTTATGTGTAAAGTGGTGACCTTCCTTTGATAGTGTGCTATTCAATTCGCCCATGATTTCAGACCCAGAAATGATCCATTGCTTCTAACATGTATTCCCTTTCCTTCCTCCCATCAAAGTCAATGGAATCAGAAAGCAAACACGAAAGGTATGCTTTTATCCAGAGAGTCAGATGTCTTTACAGTGTGTCTGTGTACACACATTGAAGGTGGCACTAATGCAATTTTGGAAAGAGAGAAGCTATTTTGGTGCTTTAGGAGAGCAATCATTTATTGTCAAAAAGTAATTCTGTTTCTTGATGCTACAGGGCTTTCTATGAAATAGACATGGTGAATGATTTCATTCTGTGTGGAAATATAACTGTCTGTGGGCAGAATATGACATGTTCTTTCATGTAGCGCTTAAAGATTGAGTGCCAAACCCTTTTCTGTTACTGCTTAAAAAAGTTGTTTTGTTTAGGAAATCAATGTAAAGTGTACTTTCTTCATGGAGAAAATTCGGTAAAGCATATCCTATTTCTTCAATAGCAACTCTTTAGCTGAGATTGGCAAATTGGGATCTCAGCATTTAAAACCCACTTTAAATGACCTCCTGGTTTTGTGAAAGTTCCATCTAATAAAAATAGCAAGAATGATATGTTTAACAAGTAAAATGCTGTTATATACAAATTATAATATAGATAAGTAAAATAGATTCATATGGAGATGTTACTGGTGCCCGCTTCGAGCAAAACGATGATGAACTGGAAGACAGTGATACAGACAGATAAAATAGATTCATATATAATATTAAGTGGAATAATTTGATTACAAGGAAATTAGGATAACCTGTCTTTTAAAATCTAGATTGTGTGGCTAGAAGAGTGAACATAAAGAACTGAGAGCCAGGGGGAAGGGGGAGGGTATCGGGGACATTGGTGGTGGGAGGTGGGCACTGGTGGAGGGATGAGTGCTGGAACACTGTATGGCTTTAAACCCAAACATGACCATTTTTGTAATTGTAAAAAATAAATAAAAAAGAACTGAGAGCCCAGCCTCAGAGTGCTGCTTCTTGGAGTCCTCGAGGCCTCTAAGCCCTTCAAAATTGGTCTCTGGGGTCCCCAGCACCACAGGATGTGAACAACACCGAATCCTTAGGTCCTAGAGTTGATCTGTCTGGCTGAGTTGACCAACGATTGTTGGGACTGATCCTTAAGTTCCCAGAGAACTGCTAGGGAGGTCCACGTCCCAAAAAAGTAATGAATAAAATAAGTTCTAAGTTATAGCTCTCCAAGTACAGAAACTTATAGCCATCTGGTCCTTCACTCTGTGGCAGTTCCCTTAGTGTATTTATTAGAAGATTTTTAGTGATGAACTTTATTTACTTAGATAAGTGTAAATAATGCTAACCAACATTACCCATAATTTAAGTTAAAATAATAACAAAGAAAAAATGGATTATCATGCAAAGCAATAATTGTTTCTGGTTCTAGGCTATTTTTATTTGTTCATAAAAATTTTACAGAGATATATGCAGGAGAGAAAAGGTTCATAATTAATGAATAATGTACTTTTATTAAACTATAAACCATCCCCAAACTAAGTAATATAAATATAAAATAGTATTTAGAATGCATAAATTAATAAGTTAGCTCTCTTTCTTGCATCGTCTATCAGTTCTCTCCTCTGTCAAAGTAGCCATAGGAAGGCTGGTTATTTCTGATAAAAAAAAATGACTACTAAGGAAAGAGCTAGAATGAAAAAGACCAAGATTCAGTCCTCTGGAGAGATTGCTGAAAATGGGCCCGCCATGATATCGCTATGGACTAAACTCTCCAAAATAGTGATTCTGTGCTTAACAGAAAAGATTTATTCTGTGTCTTCTTTAAATCCCATTTGAGCACAAGTACAACAGAAATTTGAAACCAAACTTGGATCTAGTTTTTCCATTTCTCTTCATTCTATGTGGTCAAATAATCAAGGTAGTAAATGATTCTAGCGTGGTTTCCTCTGTATAAAAAGGAGATCATTGGTCTAAAAGCCCTAGTTAATTACCAAGACTTTTTCCAGATCTCAGGCCTCTGACATTAAAGGCATCTTTCAGCTTTCCCCTTTCAGAACTCTCCCTCTTTTTCCTAGTTGCTTGGATTTAATGCAATCACGAATCACTAGGTTTCCTCTTCTCCAGCCTATCACTCTGTATGCTAAACATTGATTAATTTTTCAGCTGTTCAGATTTACTGAAGGATTGTAGGCTTGTCAAGTTTAAGAATGAGACTTGATTATAAAGTAATGGAAATAGGTATTTCACCACTCTCAGAGTCTACATGGCCAAGCAAGAGTTAGGTTTTAATGTAATCACTCAGGGAGCTACAAGCTTACTTTACTGATGCTATCATTACTCAAGCAATCTTCCAACTCTTCTTTGGGAGTTACTTTTGGCTTAGGCAGAAAGTTGCCTGAGCAACTGATAGCCTTATTTGATTGTGTGTATCCAATGATACATTTTGGCTCACATGTGCAAAGCTTTTTTATTACTGTCACTTCTGGGTGACAGAAATGTCCAGAAATCAAGGTCACTGTCACATTAAGTTTTGCAGTCGATCCGAGATTGTTTTTTTTGTTGTTGCAGATATTAAGTACTACATAAATCTTACCATAGAAAAGGTGTTGTAGACTCTGAAAATAATTCAGAAGGATTTGAAAAATTGGAGTTTGTGCAGTTGCAGACTCATTGGAATGAATGTATTGCTTTCAGATATAATTTGGACGTTTTGTATATTGGTAGATTTCACACACATGTCTACACTCCCACATGCAGCTACCGCTGTGCTGTTCTCTGGCCTGTACACCCCTGATAATGCAAATCAGGCGCTGCATTATGTCACTTGATGTTTGTAATAACTGTTTGAATGATCATTTGAAGGGGATAATAACTTATTGAAATATGTAAATTCTAGTGTACTTGTATAAAGAGGAACTTTCCATATTTTAGAGCCCAATCATCTGTTTGTTCATTCATTGTTGGGAATAGATCCAACTTTCTTCAGTATGGTGCATTTCAATTGCACAACCTTTATAATAAGTACTTCCCTTTCTGTTGCCTATCTTAAATCCATCATGATACATTTACATTGAAATGTTCTTGTCAATTGGAAAGATAGTACAGGGGTTAAGATGTTCTGCCTGTGTATCTCTAACCCTGCTTCAATGCTAGGCATTATGTAGTATCATGGTCTCAATACAAGGAACTCTTTACAATCACACATAAAATTCCTGATTGTACATGTTTTCTTGGTTGCTGGACTATATTCTTTGTGGCACTGGGGCCATGATTCACCAGGCGGAGAGTTTTTAAAATAGGGCAGTGATCAGTCTTGTGTGAAATCTTATGCTGAAACTAGATAAACGTGTTACAGTCTGCACAACTGTGTGTGCTCCTGGTATTTTCGCTTTTAAGCGAAATCACCCTTTATCCACAAATAAGTTGTAAACTCATTTGAGGATGTATAGGCACAAGTTCCTTCTCCAAAGCCAAACTGCTCATAGTAAACTCTGTAAGAATGAATTAATCCTGTGACCACTCTAGGGTGCTGCATCTCGGAGCAGATTCAATGCAATTTTAGAGCACAGGGAACCTTTTTCCTTTCTGAGCCACTGAAGAATACTTGCTCTAGGGTGTGGGAAAGCAGGGCTTAGTAAACTAGATCCACAAACAAGGAAGCCCAGTTAAAAATTCTTTGAAAATCAGCATTGCAGAGATTGACCCAGTAGAGGTGTTGTTTCTGTAAACATCAAATCACAGCGTAAGTTCTAAAAAGCATCCTCGTGGGCAGAGTGGGAGGCAGGGAAGGAAAGACAAAAAGCCGTCACCATTTCCACAAGCTTCGTTTGGCTTTTTCAATCAATTGAAGAATCTTGCAGAAGATGGTACTGGTGACACCGATCTCAATTAAAATCGGCCTGAGAGCTAGGGCGCTCCCCCAATAGCTCAGGGCCTGTTAGAGAGTTTGCGGTTTCACAGCCATCACAGGGCACCTGCGTGGATTCCAACTGGCACTTTTCCTTTT